>BAUE01068114.1:0-26122 GCA_000787875.1 Solanum virginianum | reverse complement strand
TTTACTGAGGTACTTTCTGAGATCCGAAATTATCCTGATAAAGAAGCTTTCTTTGCCTTCATGGATGGTTTACAACAGTAGGACAAGCTTGAGATCTAAAGACGGGGGGCTCAAGACTTGACCACCGCTATTTCTATTGCCGAGTCCCTTGTTGAGTTTAGGAAAGTGGAGAAACCTAAACCAAGGGACAAGGATGGCATGGGAAAGAATGGTGGAGACCCACATCATGGCAGAGAGGCAGCTGATAAGGCGAAGGGTTCCAAGGAGCACAAAGTCGATAAGAGACCTCCACTTAAATGCTTCTTTTGTGAAGGGCCACACAGGGCAAGGGAATGCCCTAAGAGGTCCAAACTCTCCATATTAATTGAGAAGAATGAACAGGAGGAAATGTAGATAGGAGCCCTACGACTCCTCAGTGCGAATAAGGCAAAAATGGAAGTGCCCGAGACTAGAAAGAAGGGAAAGGTTGTTCGCAGAGGTAAAGATGGGTGCCTTTAAGGAAAAAGCAACCATTCCTCCCACTGAAGACCTTCCCCAAGGAGTTACTCAGGTCTTAAAGGAATATAAAAGCCGCCTGAGATGCCGAAGAGGTTACTACCAAAAAGGGAAGTGGACCACAAAATAGAGGTTGTACTAGGTACCACCCTACCAGCGGTAGTGCCATACCGTATGGCGCCTCCTGAGTGTAAGGAGTAAAAGTGGCAATTGATGGAAAGTAAGCCAGGCAAGAGGAATGTTGTGGCTGACGCACGGAGTAGAGAGGTTTAACTTGCCTGCATCACTAGTCCAAATTTTTCTTTGGTTGATCAAATTAAGGAGGGATTAGAGCAAGACCTACAAGCTAAGAATCTAATGAAGTTGGCGAGTCAGTGGAAGACATGCCAATTTTGGCTTGAAGATAGGTTGCTCGTCACCAAAGGAAATCGGGTGTACGTGCCAAAGTGGAAAGTCTTAAGGAAGAAGATCGTCAAAGAGTGCCACGACTCAAGATGGACAAGACACCCTGGAGTTCGACGAATAATGGCACTTATTGAACGAGCTTACTATTGGCCCCAAATGAGGGATAATGTTGAGCTCTATGTCAAAACTTGTCTTGTGTGCCAGCAAGACAAGGGGCAACCAATGACGCCATAAACTATGGTCATTGGCTATAAGTGGCCAAATCCTTCAGCATACAAGTTTGTCAAGGGCTGGCAAGAAAAGTACGACTTGGCAAGGATGCACTTAGCAAAGGTCATGAAGAAGATGAAGAAATAGGTCGATGCTAAGAGGCGACATTTAGAGTTTGAGGAAGGCGAATTAGTCATATTGAATCTTTTTCCTTATCAAAACCAAAGGTTCACTAAGGTGCACAAAGGACCTAATTAAAGTATACAGAAGGGATGCAATGAGGACATCACCATATGAGTGGGGGAGAACATGATAAACTGCTCGATTTGTCAGACTCACGCTATTCAACAAGTGCCCAGAATCATTTAAGAAGATCCACATTAGCCTGGAGGACTCCGGAAGGTTTTAAAGATATGTGAAAGACTCTAGAGATGTGTAGAAGACTCTAGAGATGAGTGGAAGAATCTAGAGACATATAGAAGTCTTTAGAGATATTTAGAAGACTCTAGAGATGTGTGGAAGACTCTAGAAACCTGTGGAATTTTCTAGTGAAGTCTGGAAAATTTTAGAGACATGTTGAATTCTCTAGAGAAGCCTAGAAGGTTCTAAACTTGTGTGGAACATGAAGGAGGACCCTGGAAGGTTCCAGAATTGTGTAGAATATTATAGATATGTCTTAAAGACTTTAGCCTTTTCTAGAGTTGTTTAGATAATTCTAGAATAGGGACTAAAATATAAATATTGAGAGGCTTCTTATATAAATATTAATTGCACTTTGACCACAAGTTATAAGTATAAATAGAGGGGGTTATTTCCATGTTAGGCATCAAGAAAGCAAAGCAAGTCTTAAGCAAAGTATTGTAAGCATTCAACATCTTAATACAAAGTTCTTTCTTTGGTCCTTAAGAGTTCAAGTTCCTTCGTAAAATCCTTAGCTTAGTCTTTCAACATTTTGCTAAACGCTAAGAGTTAGGCTGACTAGCAACTTGAGTGGAAAAGTTTGCTAGGCCACACGGTACGTTGGAATTACGACCAAGTCTGTGACACAATATAGGGGGTTATGTTAGATTCCATATAGTAGCTCGCATGGTCTTAAATCTTGATTATGATTTTCTCCCACAAAGCTATGTGTTTGATGTTTATTTACTTTAAATATGTTTCCATACAATGTATTGATCATTTACTTCATATTGAGCTTTATTCTTTAGCTATGGTTATGCAAGTTTTGAATAATGGCATTACAATTTCATGAATGATGACATTACAATTTCATGTGTGCTTACATCTCACATATTTAGTATATTCCAACGTTGTAATGTATATTTTGCCTACATGCATATTTTGCCTACATGATATCATCATGTAGGGACCGACACTCCTTTTTCACCGGCACGTAGCTAGTTTTTGATGTTAAGACTAGTAGCTTTGGTGAGCCCTCTAGTTCAAGGACTACACCTCATTCTTCCTGCTATTTGTATTTGAGACATTCTCTTCTTTTAAGTTGTATTATGAAAAATTTTACCTATGACTTCTATACTTGGGGGAGTTTCGGGTATGTCTTAGCCCTCGCTAAGTCTTTTATGTAGATGGAATGTTTGGACGATATGATTTAATGTTTGAGTTATGTTGTGTTGTCCTTCCATGATTTTTATGATTGAATGTTCTCATTTGTAATGACCCTTCAAGTTATTTCCTTGGTTTTACAGCCATGTTGTGGATTGAGCATGTGTATGGCGACCTCGAGTCATTATTGACTTGTTGAGACTGTTGGCATGGTGGTTGGATATGTTATTTGGGAGTTTTGTGAATTTTTTAGTTAACCAGAAAGTTATACCAATGAAATGTGTTTTTAGATAAATTCCTAGTAAATGGTCTTGGGGTGAAATTTTGACGATTCTATTAACCCTAGAATAGCCGAATTAGGCTAGGGTATATCCGGTGCAATTATATCATGAATTGCAAATTTGGTCATCGGAACCAATTAATAGTTAGCTCAGTTAATGCCCTAGGGAACTATGCCCTGAATGATAATTTTGATAGCACAATTAACTTTAGAACGTCAATTTTGGTCTAGGATGATCCTTCGTTTGATATCGAGGACGTTCATATGCGACTTGACCCCCGCGGGCTTTCCATTAAACATTGTGTATTAAGAAGCGGGACCCTCAATTTATCGTAGGAGGCTCCATTGAGAATTCTAACTACACCACTGGATCCAAAATATCAAAATTCATAGGGTCACATAGTTTGTTTGTGAAAATTGAAATTCAAACGAGCCTGAAACAACGAAAAAGGAATTGAAGGATTAATGGAAAGAGAGAGGATGATGTGGCAAATTCTCTTACTGTCACGTGTTGCAACCTGGTGCTGCCACATGGTAAAGAGATGGCAGTAGCTAATATATATATATATATATATATATATATATATTTATTTATTTATAGACTACTGTTTTCGAGCTCATTTTTTATCCGGTTTGAGTGATTCAAAAAAGGCTACGTGACACAGATTTTTGTAAGGAATATCGTGGTGGTGTCATGATTCAATTTTGGCATGTATTTTGAGGTAAAATCCTTGTTTCTTTTGCTGATCATATATCAGAATTAGTGAAAATTTTACATTGTAATATCTCAGTTATTCTTAACGGAATTAAGTGAAATTTGTGTTTAAGTCATTCTATTTTCCGAGAGAACTTTGTAGTATGCTTGGATCTTATTAATTTGGCTGTATTTTTGTGGAATTTGTCTGAACAGTTATGTAAGAAATGTTTTCAATAAGAAATGCAACTTTGTTTTTGAGTCGTTTCTCTGTCTTCTGAGATTTGTCTTGGGCTCAATTTATGGCTATGGACTCGGAGTTATTTAGGTATCATTTTATGGGGATTGGTTCGGCATTTCAAGTGTGGCCCCTATTTTCCTCATATTTTAGTTGTAATTGATGTAATTTCACCCATTTCCTGAGATTTACAACCAAATTAGCCGTAATGATCTTGTGACTTATATTTTGACAGCTGACCAGCATCGGGAAGCGATTCAAAGGGAAAGGCTTGACTGAATTGACTCGAAGCATGAGACATTGGTTACTAGGTAGTCTAGGCTTTCTCTAAATCTCAGACTGAGTTTAAATGCATGCATATTTGAACTGGATTGGTTGAAATATACTGTTTATGGATTGACTTGCGGAGTATATAATGTATATGATTGGGTGTGATTTGTATGTTGTATATATATGATCTCATGGGACGCTAGTTGTTGTATTGAGGGTTGTGTTAGCTATAGCTGTTATACTGTCTGAGTTCTTACACTGTATGAATATAAGAGAGCCTGAAAGAAGCTGGCTGGGATTGTGAGCATGTGATAGGTATGTACACTGAGCTTGACTTTCGCCTGTATGTGAGTGTGGCCTGAAGCTACCGATATATACTAACTCATGAGGCTAACACATGACTACATGCTACCCTGTGCACTAAATTAGTATCTAGATCTGAGTTGAGTATTTGTGGTAGAATTTTCTGATTAAACATGATTTTATGTTGCCTTGTGGTCAGAGGCAAAACTAGGAATTCAAAAACATGGGTGCACCATTACTTTAAAAATAAGATATAAAATTTTATAATCATGACAACTTGACGAGCAAAATAAAATAACTTACATTGTCATAAAAATATCATCAATTTATATTTTGAAAATGACCCATAATAGCATCATTACTTACAGTTGTGAATATCTTACACTCTATCTTATAAACTAAACAACCATTCAAGAATTGTTCACCGATGGTATTACGTAGATCATTTTTTATGAGCTTCATTGAGGAAAATGCTCTTTCCACACTTGCAGTAGCAACACCGATGGTATTACGTAGATCACTTTTTATGAGCTTCATTGAGGAAAATGCTCTTTCCACACTTGCAGTAGCAACAAGCAAAATCAATGTCAGGTTTACAAGTTAAAAAACAACAAACCAAGTTTGATCCAATTTTGTTTTTGCCATCATCATAACAAGATCGTTAATCCTTTTCAATTTGAGAAACTTGTTATCACACTCTTGAGCATAGACAATGAAGCTATCAAGTTGATAACTGAGATCTCAAAGTTGGTTATTGTCAAAATAACTTTTGTAATATTCAACTAACCTCATTATTCTGCTCTTGTCAAAATTAGTAAATGAATCAAGCGGATTCAAACTAGCTATACCAAGAAGCAAGTCACTAGTCACAACATCAAAATGGTTATTGAGCTTCTGAATTTGCAAATCAATAACTGCATAAAACACCCATGAAAGTGATGTGAATAAGAAACTCCGAACCTCTTAAGGTTCGAGCTTGGATAGTCTTCAGTCATGTTGGGAATCAAAATATTAATTTTGCCATAAAATGAATAAACCTCATCCATTAAAGACTCAAAATCACTTTCTCTCATTGTTTGCAATTTTCTTTTTGAAAGATTAAGTAACCTCATAGCATTGACAATATCTTGATCTTTCTTTTGTAAAAAAATTGTTCAATTCATTTGTAAGAAGTAATATCTTGAACATCAAATGCAACATAAAGATAAATTTAAATTCTTGAATTTTATCCAAAAGGTCTCATGTTGTAAGTTTATCAAGATCAAGTGGAGAATCTTTTTTCATATCTTTAAGCACATTAGCAATTGAAGAAAATATAATCATAAAATTTTCCAAGTTCTTGAAATGGGATCCCAAACGAGTATCACCTGGTCATTGGAGGCCACGTTCTTGAGTCAATCCTTGCCCAGTAAGAATTTCTCCAGATTTAAGTAATTCTTCCAACTTCTCAATTTGGTGTTGTCGAAGTAAGTCCCTGCATTTAAAATATGATATATAATACATTAGTAATAATGCAGAAATTTGTTTTCACATCCATATGCTTTTTAGAAAGAGCCACAAGTGTCAATTGCAACTAATGGACAAAACAATGAATACAATATGTGGATGGAGCATCTTGTAAAATCAAGGACTTTAGCCTATTTTTTTCTCCTTGCATATTACTAGCTCTATCATAACCTTGTCCACGTAGTTTTTATAGACAGAGTGAATGCTCCGAAAGTAAAGAATAAGTTACTCTTTGCAATGATCTTGCGGATGTATCACTCACATGAACAACACCCAAAAAGCTTTCTATCAACTTTTTATTTTTGTTGACATATCATAAGACTAGTGCCATTTGCTCTTTGTGTCAGATATCTTTCGATTCATCAACTCATATTCCAAAATAATAACCATTCAAGTCTTTGATGATAGCTTTAATTGTTTCTTTAGCACAAACATTCATACTTTCTTTTTGAATTGTTGAACAAATCATCATCTCATTTTTTGGAGCGTGTTGTAATATTACCTTTTTCATATCCGAGTGATTAGCTCCATGAAATTCCAAAAGTTCAAGAAAAAGACCTTTGTAATCGGAATCTTTACTCTCATCATGACCATGAAATGGTAATCCGTTTCTTAGGATAAACCTTACCACATTAATTGAGGCATTTAAGAGAATTTGACAATCACCTTTTATTTTCTCACTTTGCTTGTGAAGAGAAGATTGAATCGATTGACGTTGATTCGCAAAATCAAGCATTCTATCAAACATTTGTTATGAATATTATTTACCTCACCAACGTGCTATTGAATTCTTTCTGAACCATGGGTCCAACTTCTAAAACCATCTTGTGTAAATGATTTTCCCGCATTGCCACGACTTTTAAGTTCACTATTGAACAAATAACAACACAAGCAAAATATAGCATCATCTTTTATGCTATATTCCAACCAAGCAGAATTTGAAGGTATAAACTATTGAGGATTAAATTGATGAACTTTGGTCACAAATGTTGTTTTAGGATGTACACGAAGTTCTGATTGATAAGGCCCCATCAAAATATAATGTCTCCTCATAACATCTCGAATATTAGAATCATATTCCAAAATGGGCTTTCTTTCTTTGTGATCCCGTTTAAGAGATCTAACCCCTAAAATACTGTTGACACCCAATTTTTATTCAGGCCAAGTGGTTCTCTTGGGACCAGCAATTATTTCCGAGTGCCAGCCACATCCAGGGTGTGGGGCATGACATATATATGTTGACACCCAATTTTTATCCTCCACAATATAAATTAATTATCGAGCTTCTTCAAATTTAAATAATTTAAAATAATTAGTATTCACAAAATTCAAAATATTTTAAGGGATTTGTTTTTCATATCATTTCATTATTTTTATAATTCACAAATGACTTATCACGTTTGATTAATCTCCTTTCATGAATCAAGGACTTTTCATTTTTGGTTGATTATTCTATTTTGTTGGACTTAAGAAGCTTGTCAATTAATTAAAAAAATTATTTTGTTCAAATTCACCATTTCAATTCAATTTGATCAATATTGGCAATTGAATTGGACCTTTTTTTTTTAAAACCCATTTTAGTTCGTTTCCTTGGACCAATTGGCCTCTTTTAGGCCAAATTTGGCCCAATTGACTCAAGAACCAAACCAGCCCATTCCCTTTTATAAAAAGAATCAACAAGTAATGCACAAATGTATTACACATATGTATATACACGTGTGGGGGCCACGCTCCCCCAATTTTCCCCTTCTTTCTTTCCTTGCTCCTGCACAACTACGCCCGTCACCCATAATTTCATCTTCTTCAACAACACAACACATAAATTCCTCAATGCTCCCACTGACAAAGCTAATAAATTTTAATGCCCCATAACTCATCTCTCTTCACGCGTGCTTTTTTCCTCAAAGCCATCAATGACTCAACAACTTTTTTATCCAGAGAGGGAGTTTGAAATTCAAATTCCAACCCTAAGATCCCCTATTTAAATCCCTTGTTCATCATCATTTAGGGGCAGCTGTCATTACCTCAATAAAGTACTCTTCTTGTTAAGGCTAATTTATAAGGTTTCTAGTCGATTTTCAGAGATTTCCTTTGAGATTAGAACCTATTCGGAGTCCAAGAAGGGGCCAAACAAAGTTCTTGGGTGGTGAGACTTTCATTAGCTCGTTCGTTGTCCTAGCTCACTACCATCTAAAAGGTAATACTTTAGTCTTGTTCTTCCTCATGCTGTTTGAATATGAGTATTTCATGTTTTAGGTTGCAATGTTCTCAATTCAATGTTGGTTTCATGTTTCCCATTTAGTCCTTGTTGTGTTGGATTTATTTAAAGTTTTTTGTCAAAATTGTTTTCCATCCACGAGTAGGTGTTGTCTCAGTTTTTGCTTCATTTAAGATTTTAGCTCTGATTTATAACTGGTCATTTGAGCTAGTTTGAGATGATAAGTGAGTCCATGAGTTATTGGTTCTTTCTTTGGTTCAACCTGTTTATCGAGGTTTTTGATTTGATCTATTTTGGGGTTCACTATTAGCTTCTGTCAGTTTTAGAACAAAATGTTTAAATTAATTTTCAGTTGTCTCACTCTTGAATCTATATGACAGAGTTCACACATTTTAGATATTTCGATTTCCTATTACGATACGTATTTCCAGTTTTGAGAATAGTAGTAACAACCTTCATCTCGTTCTTCCTCATTTATTTGAGTGTGCTCATCAGTTTGTGATAAATCCTTATGTAACATTGAAAGTTGTTGAAAAATGCATAAAATCTGATTATGTCCCCTGTTTGTTCTTTTGGTTTCAAGATCTATCTACCGTTTGGTCGATAATGCCATCAAACTTTAAGTGGCTATGGGTCATGCTTTAACTTCACTCTAGAATGTCAGAATACCTTTATCTTGGAACATTGCTTCTTTTTTTTTCCAGTGCAATAAGATAAGTCAATGATCTCTTTTTTCTAAGGAACTCTATCCTATCCCATTTAGGTTGTTTTCTCCATACACCAGAAAATTTGTTACCACTACTTGAGTATTTTCCTATTTTACTTTCTAAACAGTTTATGACTTCAAGAGGTTTATTCTGTGTAGGAGAACTGGTGATATCAATGTTTTCATGTTCTATATGTTTAATCTATAAGCTCAAAATGGATTCTTTATCCCCTAATTTGGTTATTTCCTGTTTGATGCCTGCTAAGTTTCAGAAATATAACCACTGTTTACTCTTAAATGTTCTATTTCTTTATGTTTGATGTAGTCAATCTAATATTTGTCGTGATGCTAACATTTTAAGATACATGTTTAAAGAGGTTTACATTTTTGTGTGTGTCTTACATAAGCTTTTGTTTAAAGTGTGATTTATCCTTTCATATTTCCCTTGGTTTTGATTAACCACTTTAGCTCTTTATTATGCTTCCTGTTCCTAGTTGTGAAACTGATTGTTAGTGGCTTAGTCATTCCTTGACTACTCTTTTCTTCTTCTTTCATTTCAAAGCCCTGTGATTCATACTTATTGTTCTACTTGTTGTCCGATTGTGCTTTCTTCTTTAGACGTTTGAGGTTACAATATTTTTTTCGTGCTCACCAGGAGTTGAGATTCACTAACATGTTCCTTGTTAAATATGGTTAATGGAATTCAAACACATGTAGGCTTTCAAATTTGTTTTCTGGTTCCAATAAACTAGTCTTCTTTCAATCAAACTTCTTTAAGTTTAAATTTTTTGAATTTAAAGAAAGACTCTTCCGACTAAGTAGTTACCATTATTCAATTAACAAAAATAATTTTCAATAATAATGGCGATACTCAAGTTAATGAATATAATTTTTTGAGCATGTGAAAAACACCAGTGAAGAATGTTTTTGTTGAAAATGTTTGGTGAATTTTTGTTGGAATTGTGAGCTTAATGTTTATTTCCTTTTCCAAAGGTTTTGAGGTGGGCCTTGTTATTCTCTTAAGAACAACATATTTCTTTTTGTGATGTGTTGAAAATTTTTATAAAAAAGAATAATAGAATAAGAAGGAATCAACATTTGGCTTTAACTTTTCTTTCACTTCATAATAATGGTAGGAGGAGTCAAAAGTAGAGAAAACTTTCCTGCCTATTCCAAGAATTTTCTTCCTTGCTTTTTTTCCCCCATTGTTGGTATCTTTCTTCTTTTCTTTAATATCTGAAAAATTCTTTCATCATTAAATGTGGTTTAGTTTTCTTGATTAGAATATTTTGGGATTCAATCGTTTGTCTTTTCTTTGGTATCTGGAAAACTCTTTCATCATTAAATATGGTTTAGTCTTCTTGATTAGAATATTTTGGGATTCAACCGTTTAACATGTCAACTACATATTAGCTTCATGTCAAATCTAGCTATTACTTTATCTAAATATTTACTCTCATTTGTTTAAGTGAAAATGATTAAATCAGTCTAGTAATTGCATATGATCTGTCTACTTTTCCTTTTTCAGAAATTTATTCTTTCAATCATAGCTGGTAGAAATAAATTTGTAGGGACGTTTAAAGTTGAAGTGTTTTCTTTTGACTTTATCTGAAGCATGTAAACTTGTATTGACTACCATTTCTTACTAATTGAAGAATATGAAAAGATTAGTACTTGCATATTTGACTTTATCTGAAGCATGTAAACTTGTATTGACTACCATTTCTTACTAATTGATAAACATCCTAGTCTGGTTAGCCCATTTGTTAGTAGAATTTATTTTGGTATATCACTATATTCAATCTATACTCCTTTTTGCTTATCAAGATGTTATCGATAATTTGTCCTCCTCTATTTTGTGATTATAGTTTAGAAAAGTGATATCTTAAGCATTATTTTTTTCTTTTTTTGTTTACATGTGACTTATTTTGGGGCCCTAAATGAACTCCTTGAACACAATTGGGTTTCCTTAGATTATTTGTACGAGAGATATGGGCGTCTAGATAGCTACAAATTATTCAAAAAGAAATTCTCTATTTCATTGGGCCATGGAGGCCCAACTTCCCTCCTTGAGTCAGCCTCGTCAACTCGCATAGAAAGAAGAAGTCCACAGGGTTTTGGAAGCTAGATTACAGGTTTTGAACACCAAAAGGAAAAAACTGCATACACCCGTATACATAGGTATATAGTCTTTGTATACAGGAGATATGTATCAGTATACACTAAGTGTATACAACACTGAAATGGGGCCAAATGCTCGGCACGGTGGCAGCAACAGGATGATGGGGTTAGGTAGGCCCAATCATTTATTTAGAAATTAGGGCAGGATTAGAATTTGGTACTGCCAAGCCCAAATTATTATTTTAATTGCTTTTTTGTATTTTGTTACTTATTTTGATGTATTTGCTACTTGTCTAACTCTAGCTTCAATTTAACATTATTTGTTTTAATCTAATTAAATTCCCCAACTATTTGAAACCATTTATTTTGTTTTTCATCATTTTATTTTCATATAAAAAAGGGGTGTTTTACTTTAGATTTTTAATTATTCTTAAATTCTTGTGCAATTTCATTTGTTTGAATTAATTAAGTCTTAAAAAATAATAATATGATTTTGACATTTTAGTTTAATTAGTCAAAGAATGAGGTTGAACCTTTTTTAAATTGCTTAGAATATTCAAATATGATTTAGGTTTCTTTTAATCAATTTAAATCAAACTTTCAAAGTTAGTCAAATTTTCCTAATCGCCGGATAACCGTGTGTTAACGGTCATTTCGAGTGCGTAAAACCTTCTCGAAATGAAATTTGAAGCCAAACCCTTTTTTCCGGATTTTAAAAATTTTTTTTCTGTTTAAGTCTTTTTAGAATTATTTAATTGTTTTCTTGATTTTTCCTAAAAATTAAGTGACAACTCTGTTTTAATTTTGAAAATTTAGTTTATTTAAACTAATTAAGTAATAAATCAAAATTTTGAAATCTAAACTATTTTTCCATATATCAGAAATGGCCACACTGCTGGAGACTTTAATTAGGTTCTAACCATTAGATAAGGTTGTTTGACTAATTATTCGATTTCTAATATTTAGTAATTTTAATTTTCTTATTTATTTTATTTGTTTAATTCGAATGTAAACTATCATTCCGCTTATACTTCCTTCAATTCTGAAAACTTGACACTATCACACATATACGCGAGGTGTGCTTTGTACACCCGCAAACTTCTTTCAAAAAATCCAAAATTTAGGAGTTTTGGCATATGAGCGGAGTGTCTTGACATTTTTCTGTGTGGCAGTGTAGCCTCCTCACTCGAGTTGCCCGCTCGAAAACCTATTGTCTAGTAAACCAAATCTTAGAAAACATAGGATAGAGCTATACCACCCCTATTGATTTAGGTCATGCATGCATATTACCTTATGTGTGTTAATGTTCAGCATCAACTCCACATTTAGGAAATCCACCCATACGTCGACGGGTTTCACAACCCAACGACCAACAAAGCATATTCTGTGCAACATGATCATGATAGACAGATCCAAGTCCGGTTTTGGCATAATAAGTTTGGAGATTGTTTTTATTTTATTTTACTTTATTCTATAGGATGGATCCCATCCCCCCAATTTTCCAAATTAGAACGATTGAAGGTATACCATACAAGTTGAAAGCATGGTAGGGAGATTTCAGCCATTGCGAAAAACTAACTATTACAAAGAGGGTGGGGTTTCTCACTAAGTTATTCAGTATCTCTCCCGACAAGCACGTAATTAGAGCATTGGTTTCATTTTGGGATCCCGACCATGTCGTATTTATTTTACAGAGATTTTGAGTTAATGCTACATTGGAGGAAATAAGTTATTTCACCGGTTTGAAGTATCAAAGGAGAGGTCAAATTGTTCCACATAGTCAATCAGGATGAAAATTTCTTCGTTATTTAGGATTGAAGATGCTTTGAACACAATTGGGTTTCCTTAGATTATTTGTACGAGAGATATGGGCGTCTAGATAGCTACAAATTATTCAAAAAGAAATTCTCTTGGACTTCTGGCCATTGGCAAGCTAGGCGACATATCGCATTTGCGATGGCTTTACTTGGGAATTTGGTGTTTCCAAGAGAATATGAAAAGATTAGTACTTGCATATGTTCTGTGGCTAAAACACTTTTTGAGAGAGTCGATGGCGAAGAACTTACCTTAGTCCCTATGATTTTATCAGAAATACTTCGAGCTCTCAGAAAATGTAAAAGAGGAGAAATAAGCTTCTTTGAAGGTTGTAATCTTCTTTTGCAAATGTGGGCGATAGAGCATTTCTACTAACGCAAAAACATGGTGGACATATGTTATAGTGATACTAATCGCATTGATAGTTTTTACGATAGGATGAAATGATTTGTGTCTCCAATTGGTACCATTGATTGGCATGAATTCTTGGTTTCCCGCACTAGTGACCAAATTCTATGGAAGTATCCATTACTCTCATGTTCCATTGCATACATAAGATGTAGAGAATTATACTACATCGAGATTATTGGGTTAGAATGACTTCAGCCATATGCTCTGGTACGCGTGCTCCAACAGTTTGGTCAAACACAAGTAATTCCTCTTCAACCAAATATGAGAGTTTGTGAAATTCCCTTTGGATCAGACTTTAAAGTCTCTAGAGTTGGATAGCTTCTTCATGAATGGGATAATGTTATCGCAACAGAGCTAGAAAATGGAACGACAAGAGCTACTCCGGAATATCAAGCATGGCTTCGAGAGGCTAGCAATAGCATAAGCCCAAAATGTAAGCAAGGTTTTGAAGATATCAGGATGAAAATTTGGATACGACATACTCATCTCAAAACTAAAACAATCAGTCCAGAGATATGGGTTCAATTGATAAATATAATGTAGTATTTGAAAAATGCAAAAGCGGAACCAAGCAATATTGAAGCGTCATCCTCATCTACTCCGCCATCTTGATCAAAAGCAAATCTCGACCTAGTCTTAGTATTTTCCTTATGATACGTTGTTGTAATACTAATATTGACCTTGTATTATGTGGTATTTTCATTGTAATCCTAGTGTTGCACTATTTTATTAGTATTTAATCTTTTATCTTTCAAACTTGATTTGCCTCAATGACTTGGATCAATCTATCATAATTTTGTATATTTGGTGTTTAGGCCTACCTCTGGCATTAAAGAGATCCCTTGCATACTAGGACGTACTTGTTCTATTAATCTCCCCATTAACTATGTGATTTATTTGCTATATAATACATGATTTCTCCCTTTTTCTATTATCTGCCTTATTATTTGTTGTTATTGAGGCAATGATTATCCACTTTACACTAACATTTGTTTTCTCTCCTTTCTTAGATAAACAAAGAAAGAGGTTTCACTTTATTTCCCAAAAGGTTGATTTGTATTGACTCTAAGCTGGCGGATCACCCATACTTTACAAGGTCAAAAGCTCGATCATCCACATACATGACTAATTCAGTGCATGTGATCAAAGTGGTCTAAGACTTGTCACTATTCCAGGAGATGAACCCATAGCTTTGGAAGGAAGGGATTTAAACCCTTATGATGAGCGTATCTCTAGCTTAATGCAACAAATGACTAGCATACAAAGTGAAATCGATCGTTTTTGAAATCTTACCAATTTGTCAATCAGCCTAAACATGCCACTTCCTGAGCAGGGAATGAATTCAACCATCTCACCATCTTTTCCACCTGTTGACATTTCTCCACCAAATCTCTCCCCTCATAAGACCAACCTAACTACTCCTACTCCACCAAATCCCTCCCTTCATAAAACTAACCCACTACTCTTAAACAAGTTGCCAACTCCCAATAATTCAATTTACCACAAGGTAACTCACAACAAATCAATCCATTACCCTCCACTAAACTGACCCAGACTCCACTTACCTAAACTTCCTCATTTATCCAAAATCCATGCATACAAACTACCTTATTCACCCAAACTCCATCTATCCAAACAAACCCACCTATCCAAACTACCCCGCTCAGCTAACAATACCAAGCAACCCAACATATACCGGTGACACACACTGCAATTAACGTGCAATATGTGCCACAAGTATATGTAGTGGAAGCTCAACCTTGTGTTGCCCAAATCCCAGTCGTACCAGAAGTTGGTTCGTATGAGGAAATGGAGAGAAGATCAAGGTCAAGAGCAGATTAAAATATAGTTAGAGAGATTCACAATTCGAAGGAAACGCTGAAAAACATCTAAGTTCACAAGGGACATGAAGGGCTTGAATATGAAGATTTGTGTGTTCATCCTGATATTAAGTTATCTGCAGGATACAAGCCACCAAAATTTGAGATATTTAATGGCAAATGAAATCCTCTCAATCATTGGAGATCTTATTTTGATAAGTTGCTCGGAGTAGGCAGAGATGAGGCTATAAAAATGAAGTTATTTGTTAGAAGTCTAATGAAGATGCGTTAACTTGGTATATTGAGCAAAATCCTAAGAAGTGGCATAATTAGAGTAAAATGGTAGAGGATTTTATGGAAAGGTTTAGGTTTAACATTGACATCGTCCCGGATTGGTCTTACATTAAAAATTTGTAAAAGGAAACAACTGAGACCTTTCATGAGTACGCCATTCATTGGACATCTGAAGCAGCTAAAGTTTGACCCCCCGTGGATGAAAATGAAATGAAGGACATATTTACCAAAGCTCAGGATAACATCTATTATGAAAAGATATTTCTTATGACAGGTGCAAAATTCACAGATCTTGTTAAAATTGGGGCAACTTTGGAAAAAGGAATCAAGTCGGGAAGAATTATTAACCTGGTAGCCCTACAAGCAACAAATAAGGCAATTCAGTTGGATTCAATTGGAGGAGCCCTTAAGAAGAAGAAAGACAAAGTATTTCCTATCATGACCATCCAGGAACGTAGGCCTAACCAAATGTTAACCTACCAAAATCCACTACCATAATCTTCATACTATGGTCAGTATACCCAAATGCCTCGGCCTTATTACCAGCCTTCGCCTACCTCTTATCCAGTTTATACCGCCCAATTAACATATCATCTACCCGAGCACCTATCTATCCAAACACACCACAATATCAATCCTTGCACCCATCTCAGCTCCATTAACCACCATAAACTCATCCATCAAATGCACCTAAGATTCCCTAAATTTCGCAAAAAGACCAACCAAAACCTATACCCCTTTAGTCGAACCTTTGTCCCTGCTATATGAAAGGTTGAGAATTGTAAGAGTACTGCAACCAATAAAAGGACGGGTTCCCAACCCCCTTCCAGGATGGTATGATAAGAGTAAGCATTGTGCTTATCATTCCGGAGTTGCTGGACATGATACTGACAACTGATTTACTCTCAAAGATAAGATTGAGATGAGGATTAAGGAAGGAGTCATTCAGCTCAAAGGTGTGGCCCCTAATGTCAACAATAATCCTCTACCAAATCATGGGAATAGAAATGTGAACATGATCACCATTGATGAAGAATGTAATTTGGAAGGGACCATTGTATCAGTCCAAAAAGAGGAAAATGTGGCAACATCAACCTTCATTTCTCCCATAATCACAGTCCAGCTGTGAGCGCCAATTGAGGTGGAAGTTCTTGTCCCAGGCCTTAAATAACTGCCTTAGTATCTCAATCACCTTCTTTTGACACTAAAGCAGTTCCTTGGGATTACTTGACCGATGCAAAGGGCAAAGGAAAGGAGAAGATAGTTGTGGAGACTGCTGCAGCTAGAATGACAAGCTCTGGACGTTGCTATACTCCTGAAGAAATTGCATGAGGTCCACCAGCTAAGGAAAATAACCAAAAAAAGTAGTCATAGAGGTCGAAGTGGAAGATTTTTGGAGGTAAATGCCAATTAAGGAGTATTTCGTTGTTGAACAATTGAAGAACAATCCCGCTCAAATTTCTCTGATGGCAATATTGATGAGTTATGCAACTCATAGATGTGGTTTGGCAAAATTTTTAAGTGAGGCTTATGTTCCAGCCGAGACAACAAATGAGAATTTTTCAGCCATGGTTGGGCAAGTTTTGGAAGCTAATAAAGTTTCTTTTTATGATGATGAGCTTCCACCTGAAGACTTCGGACATAACAAAGCTTTGAATATCACCATTAGGTGCAGGGACAAGTTTGTCTCTAGAGTTCTGATTGATAATGGTTATGCTGGTAATGTAGGTCCTTTGTTACACTTCAAGCTTTGGGGATTGACATTGGGATAATTAGGGAAAGTCAGGTAAGGGTTAAAGGTTTTGATGGGGATCAAAGGGGAGTCATTGGAGAAACTAACTTGCCACTACAAATTGGGCCCGAGAGTTTATGGTGGAATTTCAGGTGTTGGATATATCTCAATTCGAAGGAAACGCTGAAAAACATCTAAGTTCACAAGGGACTCTAAAGAAGGAGGAATTTCAGGTGTTGGATATATCTTTAGTTACAATTTATTGCTTGGAAGGCCGTGGATTCATATGGCTGGGGCGGTCTCTTCTACTCTACACCATACTTTGAAATTTATTTGGAATCATTATGAAATTGTCGTTCACAGAGAAGGTAGTAATTCAGTGCATCCTGACAACTCAATCCCTATGATTGAGAATTTGGAAGAGTTAGATGGATCTTTATTCCATACTAGGGCGATTATGTGTTCTATTCAACTTGAAAGGATGAAACTACCACAGGTACTTATGATGGTACCTTGGGAACTGTTGAAGAATGGGTTTGTGCTTGGTCGAGGTCTTGGAGTGAATTTGGATGGAATAGTGAAACCAATTCGGTTGCTCGGTCAGAAGCACACCTTTAGTCTAGGGTACGAGCCTACGTGTGAAGAAGCTTCGTTAATTAATCTCAAAAGGACAAGTGAAGTCCTTTGCCACAACCAATCCCATTGTTGAATCAGTCATTTTTCAAAGCATCTGTTGCACAAGATCAGAATAAGCCGCTGAAGGCAACCTCATGGAAGGACTCAAAAACTTGTTCATTGAAGAAGCATAATACAATATGATCATGGAAGATTGCACCAAGAGCCCGACCATATGGGATGTTAAGCTGGAAGACGCTTTGAACAATTGGGTTTGTAGCCTGTCCCCTATTCTCCGAGAATCTTAGTAGATGATTGTATTAGAATCTAAAAGGCATGGTTCAAAATTGAGGCCTGAAATCATGCTCATGAATTTTATTTATTTTGCCTCCATCTTTTGAAAGCTCCAATGTCAAATCTCAACTATGCTTTTGCTTTAAAATATTAAGCTACCTTTTGTTTAAATTTTAAAATTTGGTCCTTAAAGTTAAGCTTATTTTATTTTTTCTTCTCTCTTTCAACAAGTAAACTATTAAAACCACCAATATCGAGAATATGATATGTTATGAAAGGAGTAAACGAACCTCAAGTAGTGAACAAGATTTTGCAGAATGTGAAGAAGATACACAACTTGAAGAATTGACTGAAGAGTTTAAACATTTTGAGAATAAGGAAAAACTGAATTTGGATGAAACTGAGGCAATAAATTTGGGAGATTCAAAAGTGATAAGAGAAATAAGAATCAGTGTCCATTTGACTCCAACTCAAAGGAAAGAACTTATTGAGTTGTTGAGATAATATATGGATGTATTTGCACGATCTTATGATGATATGCTGGGGTTAAGCATAGACATTGTTTAACACAAGTTACCAACTGATCTATCTTGCCCTCCAGTAAAGCAGAAGCCAAGAAAGATCAAGCCGGATCTGAGTTTAAAGGTCAAGGAAGAAGTATCCAAGCAATTTGATGCCAATATCATTCGAGTCATAAAGTATCCCACATGGTTGGCCAATATAAAGCCAGTGCCAAAGAAAGATAGGAAAATCCGAGTATTTGTAGATTATCAAGATCTCAACAAGGCCAGTCCAAAGGATGATTTTCCTCTTTCAAACATTCACATACTTATTGATAATTGTGCTAAGCACGAGTTGCAGTCATTTATTGATTGCTTTGCAGGCTATTATCAGATTCTTATGGATGATGAAGATGCAGAGAAAACAACATTTATCACACCTTGAGGCGTGTATTGTTATTGGGTGATACCTTTTAGACTCAAAAATGCAGGGGCAACATATATGAGAGCTATGACTACCATTTTTCATGATATGATCCATAAGGAGATTGAGGTCTATATAGACGATGTCATTATCAAGTCACAAAAAAGCTTAAATCACATGATGGATTTGAAGAAGTTCTTTGACAGGCTAAGGTGATATAATCTAAACTTAAATCCTGCAAAGTGCGCATTAGGTATCCCTACCGGCAAATTATTTGGTTTTATTATGAGTAGAAAAGGAATAGAATTGGATCCTTCAAAGATAAAGGCTATCCAAGACTTGCATCATCCAAAAATCCGAAAAGATATAATGAGTTTTCTTGGTCGCCTTAATTACATCAGTCGATTAATTGCATAATCAACTATAATTTGTGAGCCAATCTTCAAACTTCTAAAGAAGGATGCTGCAACTTGAATTGAGGGATTTTAAACTGGGACAATTGGTACTGAAGCAAATTTTCCCACACCAAGATGAAAGAAGCCAAAGGGAAGTTCGCACCCAACTGGAAAGGGCCTTACATGGTTCACCAAGTACTGACTAGGAGTATTTGTCCAGTCCACCTGTTTTAGTGCCTCTCGAGCCTGGAGGACCATTGTTGCTATATTTATTTGTGTCAGAAAATGTATTTGGATACATGCTGGAACAATATGATGAAACTAGGAGGAAAGAGCAAGCCATATATTACTTGAGCAAAAAGTTTACACCTTATGAAGCTCGGTATACTTTATTGGAACACACTTGTTGTGCCTTGACTTGGGTCGCACAAAGGTTAAGACATTATTTGTGTGCATATACCACATTTGTCATCTCAAGGATGGATCCGCTCAAGTATATCTTTCAGAAGCCTATGCCTACTGGAGAGCTGGCCAAATGGCAGATTTTGCTAAGTGAATTTGACATTGTGTATGTCACTCAAAAGGCCATCAAGGAACAAGTACTGGGTGATCATCTTGCTGAAAATCCTGTGGATGAAGAATATAAGCCTCTTAAAACTTACTTCCCAGATGAAGAGATTTTGTTTATAGGAGAGGATATTTCAGAGGGATATCTAGGGTGGAGAATATTTTTCGACGGTGCTGCAAACTCTAAAGGAGTCGGTGCTGGGGCAGTGCTGGTCTCAGAAATAGGTCAACACTTTTTGATCTCAGCCAAGTTTAGATTCTTATGCACTAATAATATGGCAGAATATGAGGCTTGTATTCTTGGACTCAAAATGGCTATTGATATGAATGTACAAGAACTATTAGTCATAGGTGATTCAAACTTATTGATTCACCAAGTAGAAGGAGAACGGAGCACTAAGAATGTGAAGAAACTCTCATATTTGCAATGCATTAAGGAATTGTGCAAAAAAATTATCAAAATAGAATTCAAGCATATTCCTAGAGATCAAAATGAATTTGCAGATGCTTAGGCAACCCTGGCTTCTGCTATTCAACATCCAGACAAGAGTTATATAGATTTGATCAAGATCAATCTGCAAGATCAACCAACATGTTGTTTTCATGTAAATGAATAACCAGATGGAGAACCTTGGTACTAGGACATCAAAAGGTATCTCAAAGAAGGAGAATATTCAAATGGCATAAACATTATTCAAAAGAGAACACTTCGGTGGCTTGCAAATCACTTTTATCTAAATGGAGAAATCATTTATAGGAGGACTCCAGATTTGGGATTACTAAGATGTGTTAACTCTCTTGAGGCGAGCAAGATCGAAGAAGTACATGGGAGTACATGTGGGCCACACATGAATTGTTTTACTTTAACAAGGAAGATTTTGCAACCGGAGTATTTCTTGATGACCATAGAAATAGACTGCATTCGTTTTTTGAGAAAATATCATTAGTGTCAAATTCATGGTGATTTGATTCAAGTCCCATCAAACGAGCTCAATGTGATAAGTTTTCCCTGGCCATTTGTAGCTTGGGGCATGGATGGTATTGGTCCTATTAAACCACCTGCATTAAACAGACATAGGTTCATCCTAGTAGCTATTAATTACTTCAAAAAATAGGTGAAAACATCTTCATACAAGTTTGTGAAGACGAAGGTGGTGGCAGATTTTGTGCGCAATAATATTATCTATAGATTTGGTGTTCCTAAATTAATCATAACAGATAATGGAGCTAATTTGAATAGTGGGCTGATGCAAGAAATCTGTGAAAAGTTTAAAATGACCCATCGAAATTCCACTCCTTATCAGCCTCAGATGAATGGAGCAGGTGAAGCAGCCACAAAACTATCAAAAGAATGCTGCGGAAGATAACTTATAATTACAAGTATTAGCACGAGAATTTATCATTTGCCCTCCTTGGCTACCGACCACCATTAGGACTTCAACAAGAGCAACGCCCTATCTTTTGGTTTATGGAACTGAATCAGTATTACCAATGGAGGTTGAGATTCCATCTCTGAGGATTATCCAAGAAGCTAAGTCAAGCGAGGCTGAATGAACACAAAGTCGATATGAACAATTGATGCTTATTGATGAAAAGAGAATGAATGTAGTTTGTCACGGATAGCTTTATCAACACCGAATGGCTAAAGCTTTCAACAAAAAAGTGAATTGAGGGATTTTAAACTGGGACAATTGGTACTGAAGCAAATTTTCCCACACCAAGATGAAAGAAGCCAAAGGGAAGTTCGCACCCAACTGGAAAGGGCCTTACATGGTTCACCAAGTACTGACTGTAGGTGCATTGATTTTAGCAGAAATGGATAGGAAAATATGGTCTAAAGCCATCAATGCAGATGCGGTTAAAACATATTATGTTTAGAAGCTTTTATCATATTTGTGTAATGTTCTTTGTTATGTATTGAAAACTACATTCTGACCTGATTCCCTAGGTGGGATACGTAGGAAACCTATATCGGGTCTAGTTTTTAATTGTTATTTTGGCAAAATTTCATATATGTGTATCTTGAACTACGTATTGACCTAATTCCCTCGGTGGGATACGTAGGTGGCCTACATCGACTTCGGTCACTTTATTAAAAAAAATTTCCTTTTTATGTGAGGAACTATGTATGGCCTGATTTCTTTTAGATACCTAGGCAACCCGTGGAGGGTTCGACCCTTTCTTTTCAATTGTTGAGGAAATGTATTTAGAAACTGTGATTGGTAAGATAGTGAGCTTGGTCTCATTGCATTGGAATAATAATACCTCTTTTTCACCAAAACTGGGACAATTTTGAAGGAATTATCGCAAGAGAATACCAAGAGAATATTAAGGAGTAGGTGGTTAATTGAATCATCGGGCAGAAAGGAAATCTCAGAAAATGACGTTTGCTTCGTTTCATGATATGTCATAATCTAAAACTTGGAAGAAATTTTTTTGGCCTTGACACTTTATTTATATATTTTTATCTTATTCATAATTTTTTTTCAGTTTTATTATTTATCATCCAAGATTTATAATACACGAAGAGTACAAGTCCAAACAAAGCTTAAAGAAAGAGGTTTGAAGATGCAGAGCTCCAAAGTCAATGCAAATCAACCTTCCCCTCCCCAAACTAATAATTTTTCTTGAGTATAGGCTTGTCAGAACTAGCAGAACATAAGAAGTCATTGACGTTTATAGCCTTGAAAGGACTATACATCGACTGGTTTGCATTACTTACGAAACAATCACCTGCTCTACCTATATGCTTTTGAATCTTTCTTTTTTATACAATGAAAAGAATATTTTTAAATATCTTTTAAGGCGTTTACTTTAAAAAAATTTAAAATGCACTGCATGAATGCTTTAAAATTGTTAACTGCACTGCACAACTGCTTTACAATGTATACATATGCACCAATATGCACAAATACTTTCAAATATTTTAACTGCATTACACAAATACATTCCAACATATGCAAATGCACAACAAAAATGCTTTAAATATATTCAGGTGCACTGCACAAATGCTTTCAAATATTTTAACTACATTGCACAAATACTTTCCAACATATGCAAATACACATAAAATGCTTTAAATATATTTAAATGCACCGCACAAATACTTTCAAATATTTTAAGTGCATTGCACAAGTAATTTCTAACATATGCAAAGGCACAACATAAATGCTTTAAATATATTCAAATGTACTACACAAATGCTTTCAAATATTTTAACTGCATTACACAAGTACTTTCCAACATATGCAAATGCACAACATAAATGCTTTAAATATATTCAAATGCACTATACAAATGCTTTCAAATATTTTAACTGCATTGCACAAGTACTTTCCAACATATGCAAATGCACAACATAAATGCTTTAAATATATTCAAATGCACTGCATAAATGATCTCAAATATTTTTAATTGCATTGCACAAGCGCTTTTCGACATATGCAAATGCATTGCATAAATACTTTAAATATGTTCAAATGCACTGCACAAATGCTTTCAAATAGGTTTAACTATATTGCACAACTGCTTTCCAACACATTTGAATGCAACTGCACAAATGCTTTTAAATATTGCATTTCACATGTATTTCAATTGCTTTGCACTGCAGAAATGTTTAAAATTGGCTTTAGATAACCACACAAATGGTTTTGAATTTATTCGCACTAATGCTTGCTAAAATGCATTATTTTTCAAGATGTCATTTTCATGAATCATTGGCTCAAGAAGCCCTATTTTGCAAATCATTGACTTAAATGTCATATCATTATAAACCATTTGTCTGAAAGCCTCATGTTTATAAATCATTTGGTTTAAGGTCTCATTTAATTAATCATCGGTGTCAAATATCATCCTCATCGATCATTGGCCTCAAAACCTATTTTTCATAAGTTCATTCTTTATTTCTTATCTCATTAAATTATTTATGCCCGCAAAGCTATGACTTTATAAATCCATGCCTAAGAGATATCATTTTAAGAGTTTATCATATATTGTTTACAATTAATATTTGCTTACTAATTGCATTACCAAGTTTAAAGTTTTACAGGAACATAAGCATAGCGTGAAACTTTTTTCTTAGCAGCGAGCTGGGAGATAGTCTGAAGAGGAATGCCAAACTCTTTGGACGCGAGCTGAGAAGTGACTTTCACCATAATCTAATTGCACCCCATTTGGAAGACATGTGGGTTTTTCTTTGGGTTTGTCAGTTTCAGTTTCGCATCTAGGTGATCTCAACTCTCATTAGAGGCAATCTTCTCAATCCGAGTGACAATATACTGAGCGCTTTGCAATTATGTATATTAAGGTTACAAGCCTTTTTTTATGCTCAATTTATTTGTCACTTCTCCCAAATGGAGGTTATCATAGTATAAGAAGATTTTTTTAAACTGATTGAGTCGAATTACAAAAAGCCTGATTCCTGAGTCCAAGGATATGTAGGCAGGCTTAATTTTGAAAAATCAGTTGTATTCTAACATTTTCTCTCAAAATCTCATTCCCAAGCATTGTAATTTCTCCATAATTCGATATTGGTATAGCTTTTGAAATCTTTCAAAATTGTGTATAAAATCGAGCATTTTAAACTACAAGTAGCCTGAATTCTCATGTAACCTGAGATATGTAGGAAACTCAAAACTAGGGTTCGACTATAATTTTTCAAAGTTCGTACCAGGAGCCTTACATAAAATGGAGATGTGGTCGGCTAAAATTGAATTTCTCAATTTTCTTTGTCCATGATCTCTTTCATCGATCATACCCAAAGAAAGGGACAGTTGTTGACACCCAATTTTTACCCTCCATAATATAAATTAATTGTCAAGCTTCTTCAAATTTAAATAATTTAAAATAATTAGTATTCGCAAAATTCAAAATATTTTAAGGGATTTTTTTCATATCATTTCATTATTTTTATAATTCGCAGATGACTTATCACGTTTAATTAATCCCCTTTCATGAATCAAAGACTTTGCATTTTTGGATGATTATTCTATTTTGTTGGACTTAAGAAGCTTGTCAATTAATTAAAAAAATCCATTTTGTTTAAATTCACCATTTCAATTCAATTTAATCAAGGTTTGCAATTGAATTGGGTTTTAAAACCTATTTTTTAGTTCATTTCCTTAGACCAATTAGCTTCTTTTGGGCCAAATTTGGCCCAATTGACTCAAGAACCCAACCAATCCATTCCCTTTTATAAAAAAAAAATCAGCCAGTAATGCACAAATATATTACATATATGTATATACATACGTGTGGGGGCCACGCACCCCCAAATTTTTCCTTTTTTATTTCCTTGCTCCTGCACACCTGCGCCCCTCACCCATGACTTCATCTTCTTTAACAACACAATACGTAAATTCCTCAATGCTTCCTCTGAGAAAGCTGATAAATTTTAATGCCCCGTAACTCATCTCTCTTCATGTGTGCTTTTTTCCTCAGAACCATCAACGACTCAGCAGCTTTCTTGTCCAGAGAGGGAGTTTGAAATTCAAATTCCAACCCTAAAATCCCCTATTTAAATCCCTTGTTCATCATAATTTAGGGGCAACCATCATTACCTCAAAAAATTACTCTTCTTGTTAAGGCCAATTTCTAAGGTTTCTAGTCAATTTTCAGAGATTTCTTTTGAGATGAGAAGCTATTCAGAGTCAAAGAAGGGGCCAAACAAAGTTCTCGGGTGGTGAGACTTCCATTAGCTCGTTCGTCGTCCTAGCTCGCTGCCATCCAAAAGGTAATACGTTAGTCTTGTTCTTCCTCATGTTGTTTGAATATAAGTTTTTGACATTTTAGGTTGCAAGGTTCTAGATTCAATGTTGGTTTCATGTTTCTAGTTTAGTCCATGTTGTGTTGGATTTATTTCAAAATTTTTTGTCAAAATGGTTGTCAGGACCCGAAATTCGGCAGAGTTTCCTCTGTTTTACTGACTAACCTCACCTGTAAGGAAAGCACAGCCAGCTAACCCAGACAGCATATAAGCATCATATAATAACCATAGGCGGCCGAAGAGGCATCCGCTGCGGTCTCGCCGCCTGTAATAGCAATAAACATATATGCGGTCTCGCCGCCTGATAGAATACTGTTTACAACTCTTTTACATACCATGGGCCCAAAGACCTATACATAGACTTTCCCTCTAGTGTCCACAGACCTTTACAGAATGGCAAAAACATGCACATTTCTTTATATACTGTAGGTACATATACATATTTACATAAATAGCATTATACCAAAATAGTTCTCCTAGAA
>BAUE01068237.1:0-26003 GCA_000787875.1 Solanum virginianum | reverse complement strand
CTAGAACTCTATCATATCTATGAATGAAAGAAAAACTCAATGAATAGAAATGTAGAAGGAACTATTACCGTCAATTCTCTCATCATCCGTAGACTGGAATAAGTGGGGGTATCTAGCCTTCATGTCCTCCTCCGCCTCCTAAGTAGCTTCTTCTATGAATTGATTCCTCCACAATACTTTAACAGGCGTAATCTTTTTGTTTCAAAACCTTCGAACCTGGCGATCAAAGATTTGGACAGGAATTTCCTCATAACTCAGACTATCTTTTACCTCAACGCTCTCGATAGCCACTACCAACCGTGGATCTCCCAAATATTTCTTAAGCATAGAAGCGTGGAAAATCGGGTAGATAGCCGCTAATTCTGAAGGTAGCTCCAACTAGTACACAACTTTTCCCACTCTCATTATGACTCAGTAAGGACCAATGTATCTTGGACTTAGCTTTTCTTTCTTCCCAAATCTCATCACTCCCTTCATGGGCGACACTTTTAAATATACCCAATCATTGATCTCAAGTTCTAAGTCTCGTCTTCGAACATCCATATAAAATTTCTGTCGACTCTGTGCAGTCCTCAACCTCTCACAAATAGTCTTCACTTTCTCTACCACTTGGTGAGCCAAGTCTGGTCCGATCAACTCTGCTTCTCCTACCTCAAACCATCCAATCAGTGATCTACACTTCCTTTCACAAAGTGCCTCATATAAGGCAATCTGAATACTCGAATGAAAGCTGTTGTTGTAAGCAAACTCTATTAAAGGCAAATGGTCATCCCAATTACCTTTATATCAATAACACATGCTCTTAACATATCCTCCAACGTCTGAATAGTATGCTCCACCTGGCTATCTGTCTAAGGGTGGAAGGTTGTACTTAGATTCAGTTATTACTTATGCACTTTTATATTCAGTTATACAGATAATTCATGAGTTAGCTTATTACTTTTATAGTTTTTCCACTATTGTTAAGTCTTTCGCTGAGTAAGTAGCCAGGCCAAGTGGTTCGCTTGGAACCAGAAATAATTTTTGAGTGCCGACCACGTTCAGAGTGTAGGCTCGAGGTGTGACACCCCCTGGTCGCCATCTACTCGACCACGCCGTGAAACATGTTGTCGCTGTAGCCACGAAGAAAGCCTCGCCCCTCAGTAGAAATTGACGAAGATAATTAAGAAAAATAGTGGGTTATCTACCTTAGAAGTCACTGACGATGATGATTAAGGCAACCAGCGATAGGGGTAGCAATTGGGTGGGTTGGATCAAATTTGAGTGGGTTATAATGAGTCAAGATAACAAACGGGTCAAGACCCAACCCAATTCAAATTTGCTTTGGTCAAAATAGGTTGGGTCAAAATAGGTTGAGTAACGGGTTATAGAGTGGGCAAGACCCAACCTAACTCAATTTTTACTAAGTTTACTTATTTTATTTATTCTTTTTTCAATATTTTAGTACTTAATTAAATTATATTTTTCTTTATTATGGTTATATCAAACTAAAAATAAAGTATTTTGAAAATATTTTAACAAGATTTCTCTCAAGTCAATTCGGGTTGCATATCAACCCAATTTTAAATAGGTTGAGTTGAGCTAATAACCCACCCAAACTTCAACAAATTGGATCGAATTGGACGGATTAGGCTTAATTTTTCCACTCCTAACTAGCGGTAAGATAACCGATAAGAACACTGGTGCTCTTGGGAGCGTATGTCATTGCTTCGTGGATGTCATATATATATATATATATATATAATTTGTGATTGTTGTTTTTTCTAAAGAGATGATGCTAGCAACATTATCCCTTAACAGTAAATACTTGCACCCAAGCTTTCAACTCTGTAAATCGTTTGTTTTTGACGTCACTTGGTTGTTACCCTATTTTAGAATGTGAATGGTTCAACTTTCTTTCGTACTGTGTCCTCTCTCAACCTTGTCACTCTAGCAATTTATCCATTTTTTAATTTTTGATAGACATCAGGAGAATTTTTGGTACACATCTTTAATGCAAAGAATGAAATATTTTACACGACTTTCATGTGTAGTAGAAGTTATGATTTGGTAATAGGAGCATATCAATATCTTTTTATTTTTTATACATAATGGTTGACATTTGTTAGAGTAATATGTCCTTTGTAATATAGTGTACCGTTATGTTAATTAATCTCTCTAAGGATAAGGTGGGTACACGCTATCCTATTACACTGGATATATTATTTTAATTTTATGTTAAATAAATATATCTTACGTAGAAATCCTCATATTTACTCCCTTTGAGGTACAAAAGTTCTATATATACAAAAAATTCATACAAAAATACTCATCTCGTGGGAATTGCTTCCGTAGGAATTTTTTTTACTTGGTATGACCTTCAACTTTGCAGCTAATGAGATTAATGTTTAGCTCCTAATGAAAGTTTTTTATTCCGCTCCTGAAAAGTTTGAAATCTGAGGGGATATATTTTTAAATTAATCTAAAGGCGATTTTTCACACTTTTTTTTTTTTGAAATAACAGCAATTAAAGAATAAGGTCAATTACTCCACAATGTTAAATTATATCTATTATAATATATTTTTTCGTACGTCAAGTAATGTTCTATTATCTTGCTTACATGATTCGATAACCACATGCAATGCATGTGGGAAAAACTAGTATTACTTAAATAGCAAGATCAAAATAAGACTCTCCATGAAATGTTTACCCCAACCAACAAAGGCTGAACAACAAAAATAGAGGCGATCAGCATTCCAAACCACCACTATGGATTCAAGAATCAACAATTACACAAAAAAAAAAAAAACAAAAAAAAAAAACTAACACCTATTGCTCACGTGAATGACGGCTTGGAAGCCTTCATAGCTGTTGCTACATCTCTCCAGTCTCAAACTATGGGAGAGTCAAAACCCTAACACGACATATGCGTCTTTACTGAATGTTAATCCTACAACAATAAACAAAACTTTATTAAAACCTATTCAATTAATACATGGCGAACTAACAGTCCAATTTACTTTTTAAGGAATTAGATGAGTATGTAGTTGAAGAGGGACTTCATCAAGCAGTGATTATGAAGTTTTCTTATAGTGCACCAAGCTTACACAAATTGAGAAAATTGATTCCAAAACAATTAGTCATCAAATGACGTTATTTAATTGGTTCGCTTGCAGCATGATATCTTTTAATTCGTTGTGATCTTTATGAAGATTTTTGCTCTATTCTTTCAAAATAGTTTAGTTATCTTCACTTCAATGGGGAACAACATCTATTTCGCAACTTTTTATGGACACAAAATGTTAATCTTAAGGAAGAAACTTTAAAAGATTTGACATATGTATCGCTGCTAGATTTGTCATCAAATCTTTTTGCTCGAGACCTTTGTTATCTATTGAATCGGCTATAGATAAGCCAATAGCCATAGACAAAGCTACCCAAGATAGGACAAGACCTAGCACAACTAGGGTTAAGGTCATTCTTGATCTTCTAGACAAACAACCCGAAACGAATAAGGATGCATCTTTTGGATGAACAATCTAGAAAGCTTGTTGAATACTATCAACAAGTTGTGTTTGATAATCCTGCTTTATATTGTACCTGCTGCAAGTACCAAGGTCATGAAGATGCTGATTGTTGATTCATTATCAACAAAAATAAATGGGGAGAGGGTTATCAAGATGACATTGGGCAGCAAACTGACAAAACAAACAATGTGGAGCATTGCAAGGTAATGCACGAGACTTGTTGAATTCAAAAAAGGCTAAAAATAAAGTCTCTAGCGATAAGAATAATGCAAGTAATGTAAAGAGACCACTAAATATCAATTCTGGGTTAGTTGATCGAAGGTTAGTGTATGATGGACTTCTCATACCTGAAAAAAGTTAGGATAATTCCCTGAAAAAATCAAATAGGGTCCAAGGATATAAATAAGGTGATACATGTCTAATTTTGGATGAAGAGAACGTTGATTCGAATGTAGTTCATGTGCCTGATCGAAATTCTATTGTAACGTCAGAACTAAAAAATTCTGAACAGCAAACATGCTAAATTAAAGTTAGGCAGCAACTAAATTGTAATGCTACTAAAGAAAAAAGTGTTACACCTGCAGAGATTGTGAGCATTGGGAATGAACTTGCAACTACATCATATGATAAGGTTGAACCTAAAACCAATTCAAAGGCTTTAGTTGTTGCATCGCAATTCACTTCAAGAAACCTATCGACCAAAGATGTAGCTACTTCTACTGAGCAAAATGATGTCACAAATAAGAATCGATGGGATGACCAGGTGGAAGAAAAGAATGAACATGTCACACCTCATAGAAAATTGAGCTCGAAGCACCAATTTTTGTACCTAAGGGAAGTGGCATTAGCAGTGATTCATCTTTATTACAGATAGTACGACAATTGATTTTACCAGGTACTAATGTTCAAAACCTTAGTGACAAAGAGCTTGTCGATGCATCGGTGAGTTATAGTATTAAAGAGTTGACTTCACTTACACCTATTATTACAAACAAGCAACTACAAGACTGCGGTAGTAGTTTTTTGTTCACAAATAGATTTGCTAACCTACAAGATGAGGATACTTTTGAGGAAGGTGAGGAAGAGGATATGTGAAATTATTATTTTGCAAATACAACTAGCGAGGAAGATATTTCTCCAAAGCAATATCGCAATAACTAAAAGAAGCATGAAAGAAAAAATAGTTGGGATGGTAAGATGATTGAGGAGTTTGTTCCAAGGCATCTGTCGATACGACTTGTCACGCCCTGGGAGGGTATCCTTAGCGTGTCTGGCACTAGAAGAACCATTGTTGATTCCCCAAAAAAACCACCTGGCCTCATTATCACATCTTACTCAAAAGTGGAAGAATACTCAAATAAGATACATCAATGAAGTGATAAAACTCTTATAAAATAATCTCCAATGACCAAGTTTTAAAAATAAAATACTCAACAATCCTCTACTCAATATCTATGAAACCTCTACCTCCAACATCTAGATGGTATCATGATAGGCCATGACTACCACACTCAAAGAAAATAGAAAATAGAAATAACCAATAAATGATAGAAAGAAAGGCTCTCTCGACTAGCAAGGAGGGCTCACCAACTCTAGATGCAAGGGAACTGGCCCTCAATGGTGCACCTGCTAAAGTCCTCTATCACCTGTATCTGCATCATTAATGATGCAGGCCCAGATGGGTATTAGTACATAAAATATATTGGTATGTAAGAATGACTAAAGTAAACACATAAGGCTCGACTCAACTCAGTAAGCTCGACTTAGAACTCAACTTATTCATCTCATAACTCGACTGCGTGAATATATACGTTTAAGGTTTTGACATTTATGCTTTAAATTAGACTCAATATTTTATCAACTCAGTTTAAAATAAAATATGCTCAATTAAGTGTTGCTTAGAAGTTTCTCTAACTGACATAACTCTCATCACTATGAGTTTGGTGATACATAACGATGCCAGCATCGTTGCCACGTCCGTCCTAAACTTTCCAAGGTAAAGATCGACAACCTTTCTCTTTCGAATTCAAAGAGAATGTCCATCTTTTGGGACATGAGACGCCAGAGTTAACTACACAACTGTCCTATGCTAGCAATATAGTTCTGGGGTGTTATCCTCTCACCTGCTCGGTACCTAATACTCCTTTCAAGACTAAAACATGCTCATGAAATTCAACTCAAGCTCATCTCTTTGACTCACCTCAACACAACTCAACTCAATTCCTCAATAGCATAGTAATTTAGGATTATCATTCTAGCAATGCAACTCAAGACTCCAACTCACATTATGCAAAACTCTTACTTATACAGTCAATCCATATCATTTCAATTCATACTCAACAAATAAGACACATTAAAGGCTTATCACGTGCATATATAAAAAAAGAACATGTACTCCTCATACTCAACTTACTTAAGTAAAAAAATTTGACTCGTGATCTCAATTCAGTCGACATACTGAAAAATAATGCAATTTAGGGTTAGGCTATCAAGCATACGATTAGTACTCCAATTTCATGGTAACAACAATGCAACTCATCAATTTATTTAAGCATATTCACGAGGACTCGAAACAAGTGCAAGAAACTTAGAACTTAAAATTACCGAATTTGTATTACTTAATTATTACCCGCAACTTGACTCAAATAGACGAAGGGGTGCGCGGATAGATTCAATCCGACGCTTTAAGTAGCATTACATACCTATAAATTTGAAAAATAGTCAATCCGCTACCGATCCTCGCGTTAAAAGTTGAAACCTTCACTTTTCTCCCTTCTCTGATGCTCTCAAGAATTCCTAAGTGTGTATTAAAGGGCAATACACTTAAGAGTTATGATACAAGACTTAAATTAAATTCAAAACATCGTGGAAATTAATTAAAAGGGATTAGAAAAAGAAAAATACCCCTCTTAAAACTGTCAATAGGAATCACGAAACCCCATCTACTAGTCGTGGTTCCACCTACGGGCCGTAGCTGGCCTCTCGTAGATGAGCATGTCCAAGAATTTGATTATTGAAAATTGACATAGAATTTACGAAACCTTTTTTACGTGTTGTAAGTTGACTTACGGGCCGTCTGACAACTCGTAACTCAACATCCAGAAAAGTTAATTTTTGAATCAACAAGCTACGAAACAAAATTTGTAGGTCGTGAAATTTTATGCGACCCGTCGAGGCACGAACCTTATTATGGACCTAACAACCGAACAACTCTCAACTCACTCATGCAATAAGTCAATCAAGTAGTTAAACAAGTAAATAGTAAACAAATCAGCTCAATCATCATTCAGACTCTATGATACTACTGTCAGTCAAACTCAGAATAGGGGGAAAACTTAATAATTAGGAAATAATCATTATCATCAACTCTCTCATCATCAGCAAATAGAAATAAATGCGGGTATCTAGCCTTCATATCCTTCTCTGCTTCTCAAGTAGGTTCTTCTGGAAACTGATTTCTCCACAATACTTTAACTGATGCAATCTCTTTGGTTCTCAACTTGAGAATGATTCAGAATCTGGACAAGAATCTCCTTATAGCTCAAGTTGTCTTTTATCCCAATACTCTCAACAGGCACAACTAACTGCGAATCTCCCAAACACTTCTTAAGTAGGGAAATGTGAAAGCTGGATGGATGACCACTAACTCTGAGGGCAACTCCAACTCATAAGCTACATTGCCCAACCCTCTTTATGATCTGATAAAGGTCAATGTACCTCGAACTCAACTTCCCTTTCTTCCCAAATCACATCACACCCTTCATAGGTGGCACCTTCAAATACACCCACTTATTGACCTTAAAATCTATGTCTCTCCTTCTAATGTTGATGTATGATTGTTGTCGACTCTAGGCAGTCTGTAATCTTTCTCGTATGATTTTTACCTTCTCTATGGCTTGATGAACCAAGTCTGATCCAATCAATTCTGCTTCACCTACCTCGAACCAACCAATCGATGATCTACATCTCCTTCCACAAAGAGCCTCAAACAAAGTCATTTGAATACTCGAATGAAAGTTATTGTTGTAGACAAACTCAATCAGAGGCAAGTGGTCATCCCAATTACCTTTGAAGTCGATGATGCAGACCCTCAACATATCTTCCAAGGTTTGAATGGTGTGTCTGCCTGGCCATTAGTCTGTGGGTGGAATGTTGTGCTGAGATTTACCTTTGAACCTAAGCCTTTCTGAAAGGATCTCCAAAACTGAGCAGCGACTTAAGCTCCTCTATCTGAGATGATAAACAAGGGAACTCCATGCAATCTCACAATCTCTCTTATGTACAGTCGGGCATAATCCTCTACAGTGTCAATCGTCTTTACTACCAAGAAGTGTGTAGATTTTGTCATCCGATCAACTATCACCCATATCGAATCATGATGTCCGCAGGACCTTGATAAGCCAGTGACATAGTCCATATTAATCATCTCTCATTTTCATTCCGAAATCTCAAAATTCTGAGCTACTCCACATGGCCTTTGGTGACTCAACTTTAACTTGTTGGCAATTCGGGCACTTAAAAATGAACTCAGCAATATCTTTTTTCATTCCACTCCACCAGTAGACTTCTCAAGTCATAGTACATCTTGGTTGACCCTGAATGGATCGAATATCTAAAGTTATGGGCTTCTGCCATGATCCTTTCTCGAATGTCATTAACATCTTTAATACACACTTTACCTTGGTATCTCAATATTTCATCTCCCCCTTTGGAATATTTTGTTAGATTTTAATTAATTTAAATCTTTATCTTTACCATTTATATTTGAAAATTCTCTTGTCAATGTTTTAGTATATGATTTTCTTGTACCCCCTCCCTCGAATAGTTATTTGATTGTTGAGCTTGATGATTTTTTTCTATAAAAATTTGATCTTTGGTATATAATGACTTCAGTATTGCTTAACCAAATCACTTTATTCGTGTATAATAATTTTAATATTGCTTAACTAAATCACTTTGTTTGTGTAATAATAACTTTAGTACTATTGCTTAATTCAAGCCACAATAACTTTCTATGGATTGTTCATGTACTAATTGTCTGTGTCTATTGAGATGCGTATGCCCTCAATAAACTTATTACTTTCAAACTGAAAAAAAAACCAAAAAATTAAAATAAACCAAACCAAACCAAACTGAAAGTTATTCTTTTTGGTTTGGTTGGTTTTAGAAATTTAAAAATCAACTAAATTGATTTGGTTATAGTTTTAACCAATAATAGATCCAAATCGAACCATGAACACTCCTGCAAGATGAAGCATTCAAGTATAGAACACAAAAATTAAATAAGATAAAATAATGATACTTTAGTGATACATATATATACTCATACTTTATAATATTCTGTCACAAATAGAATAACACAGAAATTTCTTAATCGGGGAATTTTAGTAGCTCAGTTGATTGACTACCTGAACTGTCATCTTGTTGGTGAGGATTTGATTCCCCATATTGTAGTCCCCCTCCCCATTTTCCCTTTTCGTCTTTTATCCCAATACTCTCAACAGGCACAACTAACTGCGAATCTCCCAAACACTTCTTAAGTAGGGAAATGTGAATTTTCCCTTTTTGGCCCCCCAATTTAAAAAAAAAAAAAAAAAAAAAAAAAAAAAAAAAAAAAAACCAGAAATTTCCTATACATTGTGAAGCTATTACTTGTGCAAATTGCAAAACTCAACATCGAAAATTAAATTATTAATAATGTAAAGTTCTATGCTGGGTGTTGTTACTTCTACAACATATTAAAATTAAACTAGTCCAAAGTGTCTAGTAGACATGCATACATTCATGATGAACTAACACATTCATATTTAGGACCCGTTTGACCATGAGAATTTTTATTTTGTCCTGGAACGAGGACTAGTGGCCTGATCTTCTTAACCCCCCACCCCCACCCTACCCACAAATACACGACGACGACAACTACCTTGGAAATAAAAAAGGAACTCTATACTCGATCCTTAGTTCATGGAGGCAAATTATCTATGCATACCTTGGTTGTACGCCCCTGTATACAACTCTTAGTTGTTTCCAAATTATGAAATGAACATCTGAACTGCAGTAACAACCTTGTTTCGAGCTAACAACAGTCTTACTTGATCATTAACGGAGAAAAAGACTCATCATGCATAATCAGAGTGTAGAAAATCCAATTTAGAATACACAAACTACATGAAAATACAATATTTTTTAGCTAAATGGACCTGCCTACATAATTAACCAGTCCAAGAGCAGAGGAAGAATCCAAATCTGTATCATCTATAATAATAGACATAAACACAATGCTGCACTACATAATTTAAGGAAAGAGAAACAGGAGAACCCAAGTTCATCTTTGTGTTAAAATAGGTTCTTCGAACAAAAGGTAGCCTGTAACAATATTTTTATCACTAGTTTGCCACGTTTTAGAACAGTTTCTTCTCTCATTTCATCAGCTTCTGCGGCAACAAATAAGAATATGAAAGTAAAGTTGTACTTGTATATATTTCCATATACATTGTATAGTGAAAAGAGCAAGGGCTTTTTCTTTTGAGCCTCAACTGTAGACAATGTGGCGGAGTTCAGGAATATCCATGTATCTGAAATTGAAATCAAGGAGAAGCGAGTACCTTGCAAAGTTTGCCTTGGAAAGAAGACCTATGTTCAACAATCATGGGAGAATCATCTCCTTGAACCAGTAGCTGCTTAGTGTTCTTAATAGTTGTCTGTAAAATTCTCTAATCAATTATTCCAGATTATGAACTTATAGACAACTGTTTATAACATATCCTTGATAAAATCAAGGTTCAGAGTATCACGGACAAGAAGGAACAATCCAACAATTAGCACAAACATGATTCCAGATGACATAATCCCTTGCTCTACTTCTAAAGGAAGCTTTTTTCCACCTCTAGCTGCTTCTACGAGAATCAATGCCAAAGTACCCCCATCCAAAGCTGGCAAAGGAAGGAGATTTATCACAGCAAGGTTGATATTCAGAACAGCAGCAAATTGAAAAAGGCCATCAACATTTGATTTTGCAACTTCTGCACCAACAGCTATGATGGCAACAGGACCTGATACCTTACTTGCCGTTTGTGAGAAGTTCATAAACGTCTGCTTCAAGCTGTCCAAAACATTGTATGTAAGACCCCAGAACTCTTTTCCAGAGAAACTAAAAGCCTCAAGTATATTCTTTGGCTGAATTTTTGAAATCTTGAAATTTGGTGACAGTTGAACTCCAATCCTACCCGTACCATCCGAATTCTCATCAGGTGTGACTCTAACATTAACACTCCCTTCTCCTCTCCCTATTTTCAACAACACATTTCTCTTTGGGCTTTTCTTGATGATATCAACAACCTCAGGGACCAAACTAGGCCCATTTTTCCCCAAGTCAATTCCATTAACACCTAAAATCACATCACCAGGGAGCAATCCATCTCTAGATGCAGCTGAAAAAGGCCTAACATCAGGCACAAGAACCCCAGGGAAGGATTCTTGCACAGGCAATCCAACTAACAACACTTGTGCAAATATTATCACATAAGCAAAAATTATATTAGCTATTACTCCAGCTGAAATAACAATCACCCTATCAAATACAGGCCTATTTTTAAGCAAATTCTTGTCATCTGGGGGAATATCACTATCAGGATCATTATCAGGGAAACCCACAAACCCACCAAGAGGAAATGCTCTAAGTGAGTACTCAACATTTTTGGCATTAAATTTAGCTAAAATTGGACCAAACCCAACAGCAAATTTACTTACATGGATACCCTGAAGATAAGCAGCAAGAAAATGACCACTTTCATGAACTATAATAATAGCTGTCAACACACCAACTGCTTCCAAAACTGATTGTGTACTCTCAAAACTACCACCAAAATCAAGTCCAGGAATTGCCCAACTCCTTAAATTTCTCCTTTTAACAATTGGGTGTATGTTCTTTTCATGTAAAAATTGATTCTTGGAATGAAAAATTGGGTTTTCACAAGATAGAGATTTAGGGAAGTGAGTCTTGGTCTTTAATTGGAATCTAGAAATGTGCGATTTGGAATTAATGGATCTTGAACAAGAAGAGCAAAGATTTATAATCATGTTTTTTTTTTTAAAATTTATTTTTGGTAGATTTTGGTCAGATTTGAAAGGGGTTAATATGAAAGTGGAGGGGTTTTTGGTTAAAAAGGGGATAAAGAAGAGAATGGATAATTCCCAAATTTGGATTTGTGGAGGGGAAAGTGTGTAATCTGCTCACACCACAATTTCCTGTTTTTCTCTTGGGCTCTGTTCATGCACAACAGTGGTTCCAGGAGAAATTTCCTGGTCAACAAAAATATTTTTATGTATTTCATTTTACATGACATTTTTATTATATAATTTATAATTTATCTTAAAAAAATATATTATTCTATTATAATTAAAAATAGTTTTCAATTATATAAATATTTATAAAAAATTCTACATCATAACAACAATAATAATAATGATCTGGTAAAATTTTATAAGTGGAATCTGAAAAAAGGTAAAATGTACACAAATTTTATTACTTTGTTATAGAGATAAAAAGCTTGTTTTCGAAAAAATCATCGTCTCAAAATTCAAGCCCCATAAGTAAAAAATACTATATATGAAATAAAAGAAAAAAATTGACTAATAATGAAAAGTAGATGACAATATATAAATACGATAAAATAATAAAAAATTTAGATCATAAATTTTAATTATTTTTTTATTAAATATCAGATCTAATTAAAAGATAGACGAATGAAGTGTATTTTATGACTTTTCAAATATAAAGTCATTTGATAGCTAATTTAAAGGTAGTTATGCAAGTATTGCATTTTGCATGAGAAATATCATATATTAACTTATTACTTTATTCAAGACAAAAACAGAATAATTGATACATGAGTAAATAAAGTCTGTATAACTATAATAAATATAAAATAACACTTTGTATATTATTTTTTTCAAAATTGATTATTTTATTACTAATATATATGTATTAGCTCTTTTTTTTTTTGGATGATTAGTAGGTACCAAAATTAATTTTAAATAAAAATTTTATTTTCAAATGAGATAATTCATGATTATTTAACTAATTCAAATACTAACTAGAACCCTCCAAGGATATCAGTTGTCCAGCTGGAAGCTAACTTCCTAAGATGAATGAGTCACTTTCTGGTCCTTACTCCCCGAAGGAATTCTTAGCCTCATAGTTACATGAGCTACATTAGGTTACGTAGGGTTAGCAATACAAAAATCTCGATTTGAAAATACCTGAAGTAGGATTATTCAACGATCCTTGCTATCTTAACTCCTTTTTCCCGGGATAAAGCATAGAAAAATGTAGGACTTTATAATTATTAATTACGTAATAATTGAATTCACAATTCATTAATTACAACAAAATATTTTATAAATTTCGATCTTAATATATAAATATATGATACGACATATGAGATTATGTGAACCTATACCTTAATACCTAGATCTTGTTAAGGTGTAAATCGTACACACAACGAAGTATAATTTCCAGAATGACAACTCACATAGTAATATGATAATGTAAACTATAAACGACAACAAAATCTAGAAAACGCATTTAAACGATAAACAACAACAAAATCTAGAAAATGTACCTCTTGAAGTTTCTTGACAATTCATTCTTAGCGAAGTAATTCAGGATCACGATCTTCTATTGCTTTCTGATTTTTCACCCAATTTCAACTTGTGTGGGCAAGTCTGTTTCAAGAACTCAATATCCCCCTTTCAAACTTCTTCCCCAATATATCTTTTTAGACATACAGACATGAGAAGAAGAAGAAGATGGAGAAAAAATGGTTCTTGATCATTTCTGACCAATTTATGACTATTGATTTGACTGATTTCAATAGTAATAAATCTCAATAACAGTGAAAACATTTTTACCCCTATTTAAGAGTCAATATTTCATTTTTAATAAATAATATTTTTATCATTAAAACGAAATATATGAAAGGTTAGTTTTTAAACTCCTTCCAGAATATACTTTGTATTCTCCAGAATTGATCAATAAAGCGGACTTTAGGGACATGGACTTATTAATAAATTCTTCCTATTATGATAATAATTCGTAAATGAAAGAATTATCATATCATAATAAATTACAAAATATTCCACTAAAAGTTTTGTAATGGAACTCCTCGACTAAATCTCAAAATTCATCATCACATCTTATTTTAACTCATCGTGTTAGAATTACCGACACCAATCAATAAATCAAATTCTCTGAAAAAATTTAATTTATTGACTAAATTAATTCTTTATCATTTTACTTAACTTATTTCACATGACAAATATTAAAGTTCACATGCAGGGTATTCATGTGAAGACTTATGAGTAATCATAAAGGGGTGTCTTCAACTCGGACAGAGACACGGTTCTATCAACTAATTATTATTTCACTAATAAAATTTGTCATTATCCAATCTACTAGAATTTTATCAACGAATTCATTGAAAAAGTTTCACCTTTTAATAGATTAAAATAATAAATCAAATCGCATAGATCATAACAATTATATCTGTGACGCCCTGTGAATTTATTGAAATACCCCTAGAATGGGATAACGCGCATAACACATCTTTTCAAGCTCCAATGGAAAATCCAAAATTGAATTTGCGATCAGCACGAAAAATTGAGTGGAAAAATGATCTTGGTCGAATTTTAGAGCGATCGAGTCAAAACATAATTTTTCGTAATTAATCAGAAAACAGTGTCAATCCACGCTCAAGGCGTGACGCGAACGGAACGCAGATTGACAATTATATTTTTTATTTTTTCGATGGAGAAGTTTTGGAAGAAATTACACTGGTCCACGCCCTGAGCACGTCGTAGACCTGTGTAATTTTTGAAGCAAATTTTTCTTTTAATTCAGGAAGGACATTTTGGTCATTCCCCAACCCCTCTTAAGTCCCAAAAATATGTATAAGGGTCGTTTTCTTCATATTAAAGGTCTCAAAACCCATTTTCCTAACTTCTAAGTGAGAATTCCTAAGAGAGAAAGAAGAGAAAGCCTGAGGATTCCAAGATTTGGGGTCAATTCCTTGAAGAAGCTTGAGTTGTTTTTCATTTCAGGTATGTAAGGCTAACTTAAAGCATAAAATTGGTCTTCCATGTGCCCAACAATTGGAGTAGATAGATAGATGTATATATTGAGTTCATATATGTAAATTCTGAGTAGTTTCTTGAAAATCCATACTTATATTACGTACTTATGTGGATGGCTATCACAACCTTAATTTACTGCATATATGATCTGTATGAATAATTTTCTACAATACTATATGCTATTTTGTTAAAGATTGCAAGAATGAAACTTAGGGGTTAATGTCTAGAGCCTTTGTTGTATTAATATGCTTGTTGTTGTGGTTCGGATCCTGAGTTGAGTGTGTTGATGATAACATTGATGTCCTTAGAGTGTTAAAGAGGTTGATCGTAATCTTAAAAGAATGTTCTTAATCATTGAGTTGATAGTTGATGAGATGAGTTGATGTCCCTTGTTCGGAAGAGATTGAATGGTGAAAAGTCTTGATGTTTGATGATTATGAGCATATTGACTCCTGGGAGAAGTATCGAGCACTGAAATAAGTAAAAATAGTCCCACTCGCACTAATAACTACGTAACTAGCATAGAAGAGGATCAGACCGCGAAAAACTGATGATTCCTTAGTCCCAAAAGAGGACTTGATGTTATTATGGATCAACTGATGCCATGCCTTTTTACCCCGACAAGATACTGAACGGATGTGGTAACGACATCGCTTCATTGTATCATCACCGACTCATAGGTGATGGTTGTAGGTCCGAGAAACTCCCAGCTAGGTTCCCCTCTGTTAGTACTTTGATCTTGAGTTAATGGTTTGAGTCTTGATTGATATTAACGAGTTAACGTCTACTTCTTATCCTTACCCGAGAGAAGTGCTTATCATTCTGAGTGTGTATCTTACAAATTGAGATTTTTTCATGTTACTTCTGCTTATACTTGTTATTCAGCTATTTTACATACCGTACATTTTATTACTGACGCCATCCAGCGTTGCATTATTTCATGATGCAGATACGGAAGATAGAGGACTTCAACAAACGCATCGTTAAGGTTCAACATTCCTAGTTCCAAACATTGGTAAGTCCTCCCCTACATTCGAAGAATACTATTTACTTTATTTTCATATGACTTGAGTTATTCTTTTGAGTTGTGGTAGCCATAGCCTGTCATGGTACCTTCCGAAACTGTAGAAGTAGAGGCTTTATAGACATAGAGATGATTGTTTGATGTTGGGGTCTTTTCCCTTTATAAACTGAGTTTCCTTAATTCTATCTTATGCTATGGATGTTGAGACTAGTCTTGTGGTCTTATTCCTGATGTAGATGTGACGGGATTGAGATGCCCACTACCATATATCTGTTATTTCTGATGTCTTCCATTGATTAAGTTGATTGAATGAATGTGATGAGGCTAAGTGGTTCGCTTGGGGACTACCAATAGTCTTTCAGTGTCGGTTACGTCTAGGGTACCCTCTCGGGGCGTGACAATATCAAGATTAAGAGTATAAGTGCATGTAATGAGATAGCGAATTTATTTATAAAAATTCAGAACATAAATAAATTTCTCTAATTGGTCCATTCCATACATTCAAAATGTATTAGCACAAGAAGTTGAAATTTAATCACTCTCATAATGAAGATCAAATTATATCTAATCTTGTACTACAACCAACAAGATGTTTGTCCTACTTTATCTTTGATCATGAACATTAATTTATAACTTATATATATTCCGTGTATGAGTTAAATATTATGCCCCGGGAGGGTACCTTTGGCTGGGCGACACTCAGAGACTATTGCTAATCCCTGAGTGAATCACTTGCCTCATCATCACCTTTGACTCAATAGCGGAAGAATACTCAAGTAGAAATCAAGAAAAAGATCAAGTGACTAAATCTTCTCATAGATAAATATTTTCAATGAAGCCCCTACCTCTAACATATAGATGGTACCATAACATTCCATGGCTACCCAACTCAAGGGAAATAAAGTACTAGTGAAAGTAAAAAGGCTTCTCGAAAGTAAGGAAGGCTCACCATCTCCGAAATCGCGAATCTGAACTTCAACGGTACGTCTACTAAAGTCCTCTAATACCTGCCTCTGCATCATAAAATGATGCAGACCCAAATGAGCATCAGTGCATGGAATATATTGATATGTAAAATAGCTAGAAGGAAAAGAACATAATCAAATCAAGTAACTCAACTCAACTCAATAAGACATGCAAGTGCAGGAATAAAATCATGCTTTAGAAATAACTCAATAGTATGCAACTCACACCAAATCATTCAAATTTTATAACAAAGTAATGCTCGTCAAAAGATACTCAAGTATGCAACTCGATCAAATATGTTATGCAATTTAAAGAGTTTCTCTAACTGACAGACATCACATCACCCTCTTTGATGGTGCATAACGAACATGACGTCGTTGCTCGCATGTCCATTATTTGCCAAGGTAAGGACGTCAGCCTTAACCTCATGGAATCATGATCCATCAGCCCCGTCAATTGTTTTGGGACACGAGTTGACAAAACGTGTCACATAACTATCCTATGCGGGTAACGTAGTTATGGGGTACTTCCCCTTACCCAACTCGGTGCTCAATAGTACTCTCAAAATATTTTCTTTTAAACTCATCTCAAACATCATCATCATCTTTCATCAATAAATATATTTTAAATATGTATTTACATCATCATCAAAATACTTTCTCAAAATATCAAGTACTCTCCTTTACAAATATGCTTCAAAAACATTTACACATCATCAAAACTCTTTCTCAAATCATTATTTATGCTCAAAACTCATATTGATGCAGACTCAGTGAAATATGCTAAAAAATCATCGGTGTTTAACATGCTCAGTATGACCATCAACCTCAGTTTCAAAATAATACATAAAATCAAACATAGTCCTCAATTAGGGTTCATGTGAATGAAGACATGAACATACAACCAATCAAATACTCAACTTCAAGAAAATCGTCAATAAATTATTATATACAAGAAAACTTATTAAGACAACAGAAAACTCGAAAACTTAATTCTAGAATTTAGGGTGAAATTTCGCTCGAACTCAATTTCAAAGGATCAACATGTGGGGTGCGTGGATGAACTCAATCCAACGCTATGAGTAGCCTTACATACCTAGTAGGGAGATAGATAATCAAATTCGCAAGTAATTGGCCTCAATCCTTTTGAACCCTAACCTCCTCTTTTCTCCTTAGCCCTAGTTCTTAGGATGAATACCGTAAATGATTGAAAATTCATGCTTAGGAATTGATATAGGGTTGAAAATGACCTCAAAACGGTATGATTTTAGTCTAGGAAGGGAGGGAAAAAGACTAGAATGTCCTTGTTTTTAAAAATAAACGTCAAGTATTGTAAAAGGCCAAGTCCGTGACGCAAACTTGTCGCGCTCCAGTTTATTTTTTAATTGAAAACTTAAAATGCATTGAAAAACTATTTTTCTATGAAAATACACATAAATCGCATTTGTCAAATGCGTTTTATGTGTAATTTTTCATAAATTACTTTCTGAACTATTTTTCCAATTTCCGTAGAAAACTTTTGAAAAAGTATAGGTATAGCTCCGCGTCCCGACTTTTCAATCACGTCGAAATTTTTTTTATAGAAACAAGTTTGGGTCCGCGATAAGGGCGCAACGCACCTTTGTCGCACATTCTCACTGTTTCAAGTTTTCACATCAAAAAATTATTTTTTGATCTGATTGCTCTAAAAATCAACCGAGACCAATTTCCCACTCAATTTTTCATGTAGATTGCATATTCGGCCTCGAATTTGCCATCGGAGCAGGGAAGACATGTTATACCTACATCTCTTATCTAGGGATATTTTGGTAATTTTATCAGGCGTTACATTAAAAAATTCTATACATAAAATTATCTACAATATAAGTAATGGACACATATATATACACAATGATCTATTTAAACTAAAATTTTATTATAATAATATAAATAATCTTACAAAAAATTAAAAATACTATAATACAATATAATTACATGATTAATAATATATCTCAACAGATCTATCCATGTTAAAAAACCATGAGTCATACTCATTTCATCATAATCTTTATAGCCAAGTTTATCTCATTTTGCCCATGTAGTATGCTTTTTCAATGTTGTTTTGGAGAGAATAACAACATTTTTATTATATTTACAAACAATTTAATTTTTAATCTTTTGACTTTTGGGACACAACTTGTAATTACATAGTACTACTTTTAAAACTAGAAATTTAAAAACGAAAATCCAAATTTTGTTTCCAATTAAATATTCTACAAAAGTCTTTTTTTTAATAAAATATAAAAGTATATAGTATATACCAACTGTTAAACAGAAGGAAATTGATGAAGAGGTGTACGTGTCAGTTCCATTTCATGCAAGGTTGCGTATTTTTTTGCCACGTCCCATGCTTTTTGTGGACCGTATCACGAGATATGTCCTTCCCTCCTACTCCTACAAATCAAAAGAAACTAGGAAGAAAAAAAAAAAAACTCTAATATTCTATAGCTATGGAGTTTATCTTGAATTTGATTCATAAATTATTGAACACTTATTTACCTCATATTGCAACAACAACACTCATCCACTTTATGCCTCTGTATCTCTTTCTCAAGTTTCTTCACTTTATTTACCGTTCTCTATTTAGTGAAAATGTTGCTGGTAAAGTTGTTGTCATCACAGGTGCCTCTTCTGGTATTGGAGAGGTAAGTCGTACCCAACATTAATTTCTATACTTCTTTTAAATCAGTTCAAGAGCTATGCTTTACCGGTGTAAAAAATGTACATATTTACACAATCAATTCATGTAAATTTATGCTAGGGTGGTTGAATTAGTCAAAGAAAAAGATGGGTTAGATCGTCCAAAATTATTCACTTACTTAATCAGTTCAATTTTATTCGTCTAATTAAGGTCACGGCTAAATTGAGATGTATATATTTAATCTAATTTAAGTTATGAGAAATTTTATTTTGACCCGATTAAATTTGGCCCAACCCATTCATTTGACACAATGCCTTGTTGAGTATTTTGTCTTGATTTCTTCACATTACTCGCCGCATATGCCACTTATGAGATTACACTAGATATGTTATTATTGTTGGTATATATGAAAAGGGTGTTTGTGATTTTTATTTCTTTTGTTTCTCATATGATCTATTTTGAGAATTTTCATAAATAGCCTAGACTTGAAATTTAATATGGTCAAATAGTTATATTTTACATAATTACACAACATAACCTCACTATGTGATCGAGAGAGGGAGGCGAGATGTGAATTGTATATGTATATTTGTCAATGCAAATTGTATGTATATATCTATCAAATAATTATATATGTGTAACTAATATACATATGTATTTGTATATCTGGGAATGGAGATGGGGAGAGAGAGGAGAGAGGCTAGCGAGATCGAGAGAAGCGAGCGAGAGAGGATAGTGAGTGGAGAGAGACGAATTGATTATGTATATCTGTTGAATTGATTATGTATATCTGCCAAAATAATTGTATATATGCAGTTGGTATACATATGTTATTGTATATGTGGCAAGAAATTGCGGAGAGCGGTGAGAGAGAGGAAGAGAGGAGAGAGAAAATAGCAACACAACCCTAACTATATCAATAAAAACATAACTATAGCTGGTGAGAGAGAGGAAGAGAGGAGAGAGAAAATAGCAACACAACCCTAACTATATCAATAAAAACATAACTATAGCTATAAATTATAATTTTTTTAAACTATAATGGTATAACGTAAATACATATTATGTGTTTGTCTAGCTAGTTACGCAATTTTTCCTTTAATATTTGCTAGATTAATCATCTTTATTAGAGAAATAGGTCCTTTTTTTTGAAGAAAATTATATATGCAAGGGTTGGTTGATTAATTTGAGTTTGTTATGTAATTGAAGCACTTAGCGTATGAATATGCTAAAAAAGGTGCACGTCTAGTTCTTGCGGCGAGAAGGTTCAAGAGTCTTGAACAAGTAGCAGACATGGCATATTGGCTTGGATCTCCACATGTTATATCTGTACATGCTGATGTTTCCAAAATTGAAGATTGCCAGCAAATAATCGAAGAAACTATAAACACTTTTGGTAGATGTACGTATAGAAAATTACTAAATTAAACCTTGAATGATTTATTAAGTCAATTATGCCTGAGTGAATGATTTTATTGCTAATTTTCCTGTAGTGGATCATCTGGTGAGCAATGCCGCGGTGACGCCCCTGTACTTGTTTGAGGACCTTGTAGAGGTTACCAATGCTGCACCTGCAATGGTAAATTCTATTTTTCTCTTAAGCAAAGCTAATTGGGCATGTCAATATTGTTGCACAAATTGTGTACATGTCTCCGAGTTTGTTCCATTGATGAACATTTTATATAACAAATTAAAAATAGAGATTAATTTGGCGTATTTTGTACGTTCAGGATATAAATTTCTGGGGCGCAGTTTATACTACACATTTTGCCATTCCCTATTTGAAGGAAACCAAAGGCAAAATCATAGCGATCACTTCATCAGCTGGTTATCTACCTGCAGCCAGAATCAGTTTCTATAGTGTATATTAATCTGGCTATGACTTTGAGTAACCATTTTTTTTTTACTTTGAAGTTAATTTAGTGTTTACTAATACAGGCAAGTAAAGCTGCATTGATTAGTTTTTTCGAGACGTTGCGGGTAGAACTTGGGACACAAATTAGGATTACGATCGTTACTCCAGGACTAACGGAATCTGAGATGACTAAAGGCAAATTTCTCACAACCGAAGGCAAGTTGGAAGTAGATCAAGTAATGAGAGATGTAAGTTACTTCTTCTTTTGATTATATATGTCGGAGTTGTGTGATCATCTCATCTAACCGTTCAAGGTATGAGTGAGATGTGTACCTCATTTAAATTGTGCACTACTACTATTGTTGTGGTCGCTGCCAGGTTGAAATGAGCGCGACTCCAATATTACCAGTGGAAAAATGTGCGAGATCAATAGTGAAAAGTGCATGCCGAGGAGACAAGTATCTAACAGAGCCACCATGGTTCAAGACATTATTCATTTACGTACTTTTTTTCCCCGAGGTTGTAGAATGGCTCCAACGTTGGTTCTTGATCCCCGGGCCAGGGAAACCAGCAACCGAGGCACCCAGCAAGATACTTTTGGATGTGACCGGATTACAAAAAATTGTATATCCAGAGTCTCTCTTGTCTCCGCATATAAAAGCGAATTAATTGAGGATCAGAGTCATTGTGAAGTATAAATTGAATTAGCGGATATGTAAAGAGGCGGATTTAAAAGAAGTCTTGTTTTTTTCTAGGCATATACATTCTAATGGCCTGCTGTAAACTCTTGTAACATCATATTGTCAAATAATTGTTATTCTACTTGGTATGTTAGATGTGCTTCCTTTAGGTTTTCCATATTTATTTATATAATATAATAAAGTAGACTAGTTTGCAATAGTCTCATATAGCTCTATTCTGGATGAGTTAAAATAATATTAACCGCACATTGTGCGGGAACACATGCTAGTATATATTTATAAGAGTCTAGTTGCAATAACATCATGAAAAGAAAATTCATGAGAAATTCCATAGTATCTCAATTCAGCAAAGAACAGAGGTGGATTTAAGATTTAGTCGAAATATAACCTATTTCTTGCTTAAAGGGACTAAAAGAATTAATTGAAGAATTAAAACTATAAGCTGAGGCAGATTTAGGATTAATTCAAATTAGAGCCGTTAAAATGGGTTAGTTTAATCTCATTCAACCATATTCTCACAGACCACAAAATTTGAAGGAATGCAACTAGAGGTTATTGTATCCTGTGAAGATATGTATGGATATTATGAGGGTTGGTGTCTTAAATGTAACTAGAGGTTATTGTACCCCATGAAAACATCTACGAAAATTATGAGGGTTCGTGCCCTAAATGTAATCAAGGGTTATTGTACCTAGTGAAGACTCGTACGAGTTAAAATGTGCCAGTTCTTTATTTGAAAGGGTCTTGAAATGACTAACTCAACCCAAGTAGGGTAATGGATTTGGCGGACTAGTTTTGTTTTTCCTTTTCATTCTATATTCAAACTTAAAATTTCATCAATATATCAAGATTTTTCTTTAACATGTCTTACAAAATTATATGAAAGAACATAATAATTACAATCGTGATATGTATTGTATATATGATTAGTGGTACTTTTAATTACAATCCCATATATGAAATATATAACATTAAGAATAAGAAGATTTTCAAATTAAATATGTTAAACATTGATCATGAATTTGATCATCCTACGACTAAAAAAATATAATAATATTTTTAATTTGACAAATAAATAAGTAAAGAAAGTTTGGTAGAGTTTCCATGCTAAGCTTGCATTAAGAGATTTGTTCTTTACCTCAGGATGCTGGATCCCCAAGCCTCCCCCACCCCCACCCCCCAACCAACCCCTGATGTTTTGGTTTAGTGATGTTGTTGCAGTTTAAACGGTGCAATTTCCTTTTCCTTTTTTTTTTAGTTTTTGAATTGGTGCCCAGATGAAATTCTTGTGTATTTTATTGAGTGAGCTATTAATTTTATAGGGTATTTTGATAAATTACACGATGTGGGAGAGAATACTATTAAGGGAGGCTTTTGCTAGCACAATTCTACCAGTAATGTTGAGGAAGTTAGTCTTCCAGTCAATTAGCTTACTATTCATATTGTCGATAATGAATTGAAAGTCCTAGTTGACTGTCTGTTATGAAACATAAGGAAGCCAAGGTACTTGCCAAAGGTAATGCTGGGCTAAATATTAAGGAGATTAAAGCAAGAGGAAGCATGTTCCACAGTATAGTTAGAGGAGAAGACGACTTTGGACTTATGGTTATTGATGTTTTGCCCAAATTGCATATAGAAATTCCTAAGGGTTGTAATGATGGTTTGATAATGTTTATTTTTGCAAAAAGTGATAGGTTATTAACAAAGAATAGATGTGAGTGCTTAGGGTCTTTGGGGTGATTTTGATAGGGCGCCAAAAGTTGTTGGCCCCCTATTTCCTTAATACTCCTAGATAAGTTTTCATACATAAGATAAAAAGATAAAAGGGAAAATGCATCATCTTGCCTAATACTCCTAGTGGTCTTAAAGGGCTCAATCTTCTCTCCATTAATCAGGATACAAATAGAGTTGATACTAATGCAAAACATAATTAGGTTGGTTAGGCTAGGAAGGAAGTTAAGGTAGATATAGGTATCTCTGATGTAGGACCATTCAAGTTTATCAAAGTTTTTCTCTAGATCATGTTGGCCTTTTTTCTCTTTTTTCTATTGGAATGGGAGATGTACTCCTTTCATTGTCTGTTGCTCTTATAGTAGAGATAAAGCTAGCCTTATTTGGACCAATAATAGTGCTAAGGAAGGGTTTAACTTTGCTAATGATGATTTTAGTTATTATCTTGTAAATGGTGTTGCAAAGGCCACTAGGTCTTTAGCTTCTGAGGTTAGTTGGGTTGGGGCACTTAGAAATGAGAACAAGGAGATTATAATTGACATGATCTGATATTTGTTGCTTGAGGAATTTTTTTTTTAACAAAAAGCTAAGGTCTTGGTCCCCACCAGGTCCCTGTACTTTTGATAGAAAAGGGGGGGGTGAAGACCATCTAGGCCAGGAGCTTTTAAAGGGATAAAGGATTTAACAGCTGAGGGAACTTCGTGATCCATTAGTGGACTATTTAGCCTGAGGCTATCAATTATGGGGACAGTGTTGAAAGTTGGGACTACCTCTCTATGAGAAAGCTTAAAGAAATATTTATCAGTGGAAAAGAGGCTAGAGAAGAAGGATAAGATGCGAGAAGAGACATCAGTTTTGTCTAAAAGGGTCTGACCATCCTCATTTTAAATAGTACAGATTTTGTTCCTTCTCATTCTATTGATAGTAGAGGTGTAAAAGAACCTAGTGTTGACATCAACCTGACTGATCTAGTTGATTGTAGACTTGGTCTTCCAAAAGTGTTACTCAAACTTGAGGAGGTTGTGATAGTCGCTAAGCAGACTTTCTTCTAACTGTTGCAGAATGGAGCTATGGGGCTAGCTGGGATGGTTTATAATACCATTGAGTCTGGCATTGATCCTTTTCATCTTAATGAAGATGTTGCAAAATGTGATTTTATTTCAAGTAAAAGCTTTAGACTAAAACAGATTGATAGTTTTAGGAAGGTCTATAGGGTTGTCAAAGCACTTTTGGACAATTCCCTTGAAGCTAGGATGTCCACACCACATAGATCCATTTTGAAGGGCTTTTTCTATTTGGAAGCTTAGGGAGAGGCTAGCCTGATCAGAAAGGGGTAGTTATCGAATTTGGTTCTATGAAGATGGGTAATAATGGTCTTAGGTACCAATTTGGTTCTATGACGATGAATAATAGTGGTTTGGGGGTACCTAATCATCCTAAGAGTTATTAGCCACAAATCTATTCAACCTTTCCAATATAAGATTCGGCGTAGGTCTGTGTCTTTTATTTTTTCAAGTGTATTTGCACTTTTTAAACCCTGGGTCTACTATGTGACAATTGTCCAAATACTTTTTAAACAAGTCAACTTTATAATTATTGATGTTGTTCCCTACCCAACTTTTCTCTAGCTTTCAGAATATCATTAAAGTCCCCCTTAATAAACCAATCCCCCTTAATAAACCAATTTCCTTTGATAATTTTAGAAAAGTTGGTGAGTTCCTCTCAAAGAAAGATTCAATTTTAGAAAATTAATACTAGTATAAATGAAAAAGGAAAAACAAGGCTTAGAGTCTAGGATTACCTGAACCATGGCTTTGGGCAGTTATGCACACGTCCTCAAGCTTCAGGGTGTTCTCTTTCCACATTACAACAATTCATCTGGAAAGGCCATCAACTGGTGATTGGATATAAGATTCGAAGTGTAGGGCTTCAATATTCCTTTTATGGTCAGCTATTTTGGTTTCAAGGAGGACCAACATCATCAAAGGCTTGTGGGTGTTTAGCATGGCCTCACGATGTCTCCTAAAACTGGCGTTATTTACCCCTCTAGCATTCTAGATTATAAAATCTATTAGTAATGGTGTTAGTGTCGGTGATTGGATCATGAGTTTCTTCCCCTTGCTCACTTTGGGAGACCTCTGTAGGTTGATGAGTGATTTCAGTTCCACTATTGTTGGAGATTTTTCTTTTTTTCTCCAAAGTGTCAGGAAGCAGAGCGTGATGTCCCTCAAGCAAAAGACCAAGAATGTTTCTCTTGTGGAGTCCTTGAAATCTTTGGTTATCGGCTTTTCCAATACAACGGTTTGAGTTTTTATGATCCCCAGTCTGTTTTCTGATCCCCTCAACTTTCTTGTTTTCGTTGCTTGCTGAACTCACACTCTATATATATATATATATATATATATAT
>BAUE01068326.1:0-34113 GCA_000787875.1 Solanum virginianum | reverse complement strand
TTGGGACTTGAATTTAGGATTAGAAATGAGTCTAAGTGTTTGGGGAAATATCGGGGAATGTTTTGGGTGATATGAGCGTGAAACGAGGCTAAGTATAGGTGAAAATAAATTTGGGAAAACTTAGGTCCAACACTTAGAAAAATCTGGGCGAACTAGGAAATGACAATGTAGAAATAACACCTCTCCGCGGAGAGGTCACGGATAATCTCTGGAATTTACACCAAGAGAAATTTCACAATTCGATTCCTTACTAACCAAAACATTAGCCTTACCGGGGAAAATGATGCACACTCATTTCATGATCCTTAAGGTATTCCAACCACCTTCTTGTTATCCTTCGTTAACACCTATCATATTTAGCAAACAACCTCTCATCCCAAAGACTTACAACACTACCCCTAAATGATTCTCAAGCTCTAAATAAACCAATGCTTCACGTCTAGAGGCCACCTCCAACAAGCCAAGGTAGGGTTTTAAGACACCATTAAAGAAACCCATAAACATAGTCAAGGCATAATTCAACCAAACAACTCCAACAATACTCAAATGTTCACCCCTAGTCTGGAAAGACACTTAGGAATATCACCTACCCTCATCCTCACTTAGAGACAAAGCTCATAACAAAGATCAAGGTAGAGAAGTGACTAACCCATTGTAGTTGACCACATAAAATCGACCATCCTTAACCATCATGTTACAACCTTACGATTCTACGCTCATTGGAAACACAATATGCAAGTAGCCGTAAAAAAAGTCTTGAGTTTTAGTACTTATGATTCCTTTTACAACCTTACAGTTCTACACGCATTGGAAATACAATATGCAAGTAGCCAAACCACCTCAAAACCTCTAATCCAACAACCTAAGTCCAACCAAGATCACAAGACAAGACCCTTATGAAATAAGAATGTGGGACAACCCTTAGAGATCAACTGGACCTTAAGACAAGAATGGACCTACCTCCTTTGCTACCACTTGACAGCCTCCCACTCAAAGAGGGGTTCATAGGGAGTCAGATTCTAACTCTACAGGTTCTACTTTCTATGGGGACATAATATGCATGCAACTAATACACACCAATCATGGCATTAATTCTACCACATCAACTCCAACTAGTCACAAAACAAGACCTAAGGTAAGATGAACACGGAACAACACCTATGAACATTCTTAGCAATAATATACTTAACAAGAGGTAGACACCAAAGGTTCACATAACAACTTAGGGCACACAAGAGGCCCATAAGCAACAAAAATAGAATAATGCAAGGTATAGAGGAACCCAGATCCATCAAAATTAAAACCTTCAACTTACCAGTGAAGCACCAAGCCAAGTCTAGTAACCCCTAGAAGGGTATGGTTGAGAATTTCGACGACCATACTTATGATATTGAAGGACTCACAGACAATGCCTCATCTTATGATCCATCCCATGACATCCAAAACACCTACCCGAATCGGCTAAGCAATCTCTCGGGTGGCACCTTCCTTATAAAGTCCCTCAGTTGAGATGCCAGAGTTGGAGCATAAGGGGCTAGGGCACGTTGGTTGGCTTGATTAGCTACAACTTGAGCTAATATAGTAAGTGCATCCTAGAATTCTCCATGAGTCGATTGTTCTTTTGGGAGAGCAAACTCTTCTTTCCTTTGTGTTAGGTATGATCTAGCATAATAAAGAATAATCGTTAGGGGGAATCACTTACTTGAACTCTATTGCATGACTTAGAACATGAAGAAGGGAAACATTTCCTATAAGGTATCATAGCCTTCTATTCATAGTTGTGGTGGACAGCACAACTATGAATAAGACTCTAATCAACACGGTGTGTTGCACTCTGAGGATCTAACAACCTAGTGCTCTAATACCATCTTTGTCATGACCCAAGCCTAAGGCCTGGATGTGATCGGCGAATGGGGAACCCGAAGAAACCCCAACCAAGACTCATAGGATATCATTACACATTCTTGGTCATAGAAGCAATTAAAATAACAATGAGAGAAAAATGTAAACAAGGGAATTAGGACTAAGGGTAAACTTCCATATCATAACATTAAGAAACAAGATAAGAGAGATAAGCATAAACAAGGGAATTGGGGCTAAGAGTAAACTTCCATATATAACATTAAGAAACAAGATAGTCAAGGCTTATAGCATAGATACATAACATGTCCAACAACACCTCTACTATATAGATAAGAGTGGGGGCCACGACAAACAACTGAGCTCACCCTCATAGTCAATACATAAATAAAGGAAAGATAGCTTTAGTATATAGAAAGAGATCATAAGCAACGTCCTTGGAATGGAGCACTCACCAAAAAGCTTTAGAGACAATCGTATTAGCCACATGGAGAAGGAGAATGATCAAGCGGTGCACTGGTTCCTATATGGTGACATCATGTAGGCATAGAATATGCGTTAGTACATTTGAATGTACTAAGTATGTGGGATGCAATACAATAAGAGATACGTATCATAAGCAAAATCCATAATCATAAGCAATGAATAACATACTAACAATATGACATGTATGATTGATGTTTGAAGTAAAACCATGCTTACAATCCAAATCAAATTTATAGTTCATATTACATAGTGTGGGAAAAAACCTCAACCGACATAAAATAAGATAAAATGAGCTATAACTCAGAAGCCCGATGTTAACCCCACATCGAAGGAAAAGGGGAAGTTACTTGCCAAGATGAACCTCCTAATGCCTAAGTGGATCCATTAAGCCTTATATGAACCGGGTACTCACCTCTAGTTCTTAGAGTCGGGTACTTGCCTCAAGCTCGAACTTGGGTACTTACCTCAAGCACTCATATTTAGGGTACTTGCCTATTAGAGATTTGGTGACTCGACTCTAACCCTTTCACCTATGGTGGCATGTAGTTCTAGGACTTGGGGACTTGCCTCTAGTCCACTCGATGCTAAGTCCAATCTAGAAACATCATTTTCTATCATAAGAATAGGCACACCTTGAACCAGAGTAGTGAATTTTGAGCCCTGTGCTTCACCTCGGCCATAGAATGTGTACATTTTAGTTCCATGGAATCTGTAAGATAATCATACTTTAATAACTTGCAATAAACATAGAGACATTGCACGAGTAGCTCTCAACATTATTGACCTCAAATGGTGAGCATTACTTCAATCATAAGAATTGGTCATCATCAACATTACCCTTTCATTAACAACAACATCAAAGGCTCATAAGAGGTATAATCTTAAGAAAAGGACTTAATCTAGCCCTACAATATCATCAATATTTCCATGATTTGAACATATCGTTAGAAAGCTCATAATCATCATACAGTCACTTGAATTATAACTCAACCAATAGATCATCAAAACTTAAAGAATCCTTAAAAAGGTAGTAAAATCATGCAATTCAAGAGTGTTATCATGCCAGAAAATCCAATGTAAACCATAAATAGATACTTGGTAAAACCCGTAAGAAATATACATCAAAACCCTTCATCAAATTTCAAGATAAATTAAATATTCATAGCCCAAAACTTATTAAAACATTCACAATTTCATAAACCCCAACATAGTATGTAGTGAATTTTATAATAAATAAGACCCATGAATAAATCAGCTTTATATCATGCAATTTGTAAGAAAAGAAAGCTTGGCATCATGGGTGAAAGGAACCTATGAAAGAAACCCACATACCTTAGCTTTGGAGATAAACTTAATGAAGATTGGAGATGGAGACTTGAAGCTTGGTTGAATTCCTTAAGATTCGGAGAGGGTTTTGGCACTTGAAATTTAAGAAAAATATAAGCCTAAGTGTTTGAGTGAGTATTAGGGAATGTCTTGTATGATATGAAGGCAAAATATAGCTAAGTATAGGTATTTTCACGTGGGGGAAGGCTTAGGCCCAAGACCCAAAGGCCTTGGACCGGACAACAAAAACTGGACAAAAATAGCACAAAGGCTTGTCACGCTAAGAACACATACTATACACTGGTATTTGACACTTTAAAATATTAGATTTTGCTACAATTGCTCTAAAATTTGGATTAGAGTCACACATAATTTTCTGAACAAGAATATAAAGTTAAATTTTTGAAATAATGCATGGATTTTTAGATATATGGTAATTATAATTCTGGACACTTTCGAGGCACATTTTTGGGCATTTTTGGGGTCGTTACATCTTCAGTATAGACAAATAGACTTAATAGCATAAGAGCATAGATAAGAGTTCATAGAACGGAAGCAAAAATAAAAGATGTCCACATAGCAACCAATAATAATAAAAGTAAAAAGTGTTTAAGCATAGCCCACAAAACAGTGAAACATGTAGAGATGAGAGGTTCATGAGGAAGAGACATCAGAAGGAGTCATTAGGGAAAGCTTTTGGAGAGTGATAGCATGGGCATCTTTTTCACGTTGTAGTAGGGCCTCTAAATCAGAAATTTGAGAAAGCAGAGCCCCCCTCTCCTGAGCACAGTCTTTATGTGCAGCTGCTTACTCAGAAGTCTTGGCCTCTAGGTCAGCTTCAAGATGATACATAGTAGAGTCCACATGCCTCATAGAACCAGGAAGTGCAACGTATTTCACCATCCCTAAAACATCCTTGGTAGTCTGCATGGTCTAAACCTGCATAGGTACAGATTATGCCTTAAGAATGTCAGCAAGCTAGAATCTATATGGTAGAGAATCAACATTCTTGTCCTGAATAAGAACCCTCTACATGTGTTTGATGATCAGACTATCCAGGTTTATGGCCATTTCAGAATCCAAAAGCTCCATGAGAGTGAGGTCAAGATAGCTAGACTCAGAGCATCATTCCTTTCTGGGAATTAAGATCTTGTGTACCACATCAAAATAAAAGCAATAAAGAGTAGACATCTCACTATGAAGCACACGCATATGTTGTACCAAGTTGGGCCATCTAGAAAATTTATGAGAAATTTCTAGTATAGAGGCCATATTTTCCAGAGGGGGCCAGCTATGTCTCACATAGTGACCCTAACCCTCATTTGGGATTCCTAAAATTCTAGAAACATCATTTTCTATCATAAGAATAGGCACACCTTGAACCAGAGTAGTGCATAGTGACCCCAACCATCATTTGGGATTCCCAAAATTCTAGACACATCATCAACTGTCATAAGAATGGGCACACCTCGAACCAGAGTAGAGAATTTTGAGCCCTGTGCTTCACCTCGGCCATAGAATGTGTACATTTTAGTTTTAGCAAATTGCCTTTGTACATCTCCTTGCAAAAACAGAGTAAACCATCCTTGAACCTCCAGTTTGTAAAGTAAAAAACTCATTTCTTGTCCCCTAAAACTAGTGACCGTACGACCATGAATGAAAGAATGTTGATGAAAGGGAATAAAGGACATAAAGTGGGGATCAGATGGATTTGGAGAGGCAGAGTCAGTAAAGACACTCTCCTGATTAGATTCATCTGAAGAACCAGATGGAGTAACCAGTTTCTTGGATCAGGATAGAGCTTTAGGCTTGGGGATGGATCTCTTAGAAGGAGGAGAGTGTGACCTTGATACAGGATGAGGAGACTTATTGAGTACACTTTTGTGAACCCTCTTTCTAGTAACTTTGCACACGTGAATGTCATCCCTAGGTGGAGGTAGAGACCAAAAATTAGAAGGTGCAGTTGGCTTAGATTTCTTGCTATGCTTTAGGGCTTGATCAAGAATTTGTGCTTCTTGCCTTTTGTGATTGCGAGCCTAGGTAGGGGAAGGGAAGTCATCTAGCACGTCAATGGGTTCTCCAGATGTTTTATGCAATCAACTTCTGATCATTTTGGGAGTGATAGAGGCAATAGGTAGTCATCTATAGAAACAACTTACAAAGGGACACTATTCATTCCTAAGGAAGATGTAGGAATCAAAGAGAACTGAGAGAACGTATTTTGGAATGAACCCTAGTCGGTAAAATTAGAAAGATGAAAGTGCAGGGAAAGGGGAAAATTTGTCATTTCATAGATGATAATAGCAAGGGAGTCAGATGCGGACTCCTCCAAAGAATCAGAAGAATTACGGTTTTGAGGGAATGCTATTTCAGATGAAGAAGAAAGACGAAGAAGGAGGGTTTTCACATTTTTGGTTTTTTTATTTTCTTTTATTTTTCTTTTTGCGTGTGACTATTTATATCAATAAAACCACTAGGAAGGATGAACCAATATTAATGGTATAGGAAAAAAAGTGGCAAAGTTGAAGAGGCGTGATGGGAAAGGTCTGAGTTTGAAAAGATGTATGGTAGATAAAGATGTCTTTTGGTGTTTTGGCGGCAAAGAGAAGGTCTCAAAGGACTAAGATAACTGAACTAGAGAGAAATACATGTTTCATTGTTGCAAGAGTAACTTTAATACACTTAAACTTTCATTCTTGACCAGATTGATGTAAGGCATCTTTAAGCTCTTACACTTAGTAATCTGCACACTAATATATACACATACACTACTAGGCAATTTGAATGACTAGAAGACACACAATGTTTTCTTCTTTTAATTTTTTTTTGTGTGATAGCTGAATTGAAAGTACACTTCCAGAATGCAAAAAGAAGAAATCTATTTTCTAACCAATCATTGGAGGGAGTTTATGCACTCTTAATCATCCCCAAGTCTAGTCTGATTTTTTCAAAGTGTTCTCTGCTTAATGCTTTAGTGAAAGTGTCAGCAATTTGATTCTCAGTAGGACAGAACATTATTGAAACAAGACCTTTTTCTACATTATCACAAAAGAAGTGATGTCTTATGTCAATATGCTTAGTTCTTTTATATTGTACAGGATCCTTAGCTATATTAATAGCATTAGTATTATCATACAAAATAGGAACACACCCAACATCAATACCAAAATCCAATAGTTGTTGTTTAATCTAGAGCAGTTATGCACAATAAGATCTAGCTGCTACATACTTAGCCTCAGTAGTTGACAGGGCGACTGAATTCTATTTTTTAGTAAACTAGGAAATCAAACATGTTCCAAGGAAGTGATCCATACTTGAAGTACTTTTTCTGCCTACTAAGTAGCTAACATAGTCAGCATCAGTGTATCCTACAAGATTAAAGTTGCTAAGAGTACCAAAGTCCTAAACCTGAAGTCCCCTTGAGATGCCTGAAGATTCTTTTCACATCTATGAGGTGTGACTCCTTGGGATTAGCTTGAAATCTAGCTTAGAGGCCTACACATAAGAAAATATCAGGTCTACTAGCAGAGATATAAGAGAGACCCAATCATTTCTCTGTACAACTTTTGTTCTACAAACATCCCCTTGTCATCCATATCCGGCTTTGTAGCAGCCACAATGGAAGTATTTATGTCGTTAGCATCCCCCATTTTTAACCTTTTGAGAAGCTTTTTCATATACTTTTGTTAATGAATGAGAGTTCTAATAGGAGTCTGCTTGATTTGTAGCCCTAAGAAGAAGTTAAGTTCCCCCATCATGCTCATCTCAAATTCTCTATTCATTAGCTTGGAAACGTCTTCAGTCATATGCACATTTGTTGATCCAAAAATGATATCATCAATATACACCTGCACAATCAACAAATCTTTGCCATTTGTTTTTAGAAATAATGTATTGTCCATTTTACCTCTAGTGTGTCCATGAACCAAGAGAAACTTTGACAATCTTTCATACCAAGCTCAAGGAGCTTGTTTCAACCCATACAATGCCTTATCCAATATGTACACATGATTTGGAAATTCAGAACTTTCAAATCCAGGGGGTTACTTAACATATACCTCTTCCTTCAAGTAGCCAGATAAAAAGGAACTCTTAATATTCATTTTGTAAAAAGTGAACTCCTTGTAGGCCGCAAAGGCTATGAGTAACCTAATAGCTTTAAGTCTGGCTACTTGAGCAAAGGTCTCATTATAGTCTATGCCTTGTAACTATTCTATGCTCTTAATCTTGTTCCTGAACACTCATCTTGTGCCTATTATAGTCCTGCCTTCTGGCTTGGGCACAAGATGTAATACCTTGCATCTTTCAAAATGATTTAGCTCTTCCTGCATTTCTAGTATCTAATCTATATCTTCCAATACTTCCCCTACCTTTTTTGGTTATCATTGACAAAAAGGCTTGGAATACACACAGATTCTTCATCCCTGATCTAGTTGTGATTCCAAAAGTTAGATCAGTTAGCATATTTCCCAAGGGATATGAGTCCTGATACTTGTCACTCTTTACCACAAATCCTTAAGGTTGTTCACTAGCTGTAGTTTCTGATTGGGCAGATCCCAAATCAGTAGATTGAATTCTAGAATCTGTAATTCCCCATGACTATGAGCTTTTAAGTTATCTTATAGAAAAACATGATTGTGCTGCAGATGAACCAGGTTCCATTTTTTGTTCCTCTGCCCTATGTTCCAGCTCATAGTCATCTTGTAGGTTAGTCTAATAAACACCACTATGTTCATCAAAAACCACATGAATGCTTTCTTCTGCATTGTTAGTTCTTTTATTCAACACCCTATATTCTTTACTATGTGAAGAATATCCTAGAAAAATTTCCTCATCACTTCTGGCATCAAATTTTTCCAAATTATCTTTACCATTATTATGAACATACCATTTGTAGCCAAATGTCCTAAAGTGAGAGATATTTGATTTTTTGCCTTTAAGTAACTTATAGGGAGTTTTATTCAGGATTGGCCTTAACATGCATCTATTCAGAATGTAAGCAACAGTAGTTATAGCTTCAGCCCAAAGATTTTTAACCATGTTACTAGCAATAATCATTGTTCTTGCCATATCTTCTAAATTCTTATTTTTCTGTTCTACTACTCCATTTTGTTGAGGTGTCCTAGGAGTGGAGAAATTGTGATCTATACCATTTGTAGAGCAGAATTCTGAAAACTTTACATTCTCAAATTCTATTCCATGGTTAGATCTTATGGAAATTAGGGAAGTCTCCAACTTCTTTTCCATTTTCTTGATGAAAATAGAAAAGAGATCAAAAGACTCTTCTTTAGAAGCCAAAAACAATGTCCAGGTAAACCTTGAGTAATTATCCACAATGATAAATATATACCTTTTACCTCCTCTACTTGTTACCCTCATGGATCCACATAGATCAATATGAAATAGCTTGAAGCACTTGGTTGTACTTACCTGGTTCTTTGACTTGAAAGGTGATCTTACTTGCTTCCCCCTTACACATGCACTGCATACTTTGTTGTCTTTGAACTTAGTTTTAGGTAGTGCTATAACCATGCCCTTTGACGCTAGAGTATTTATTTGCTTCACACTTGCATGTCCAAATCTTTTGTGCCAGAGTAAAGGATCATCAATAATAGCACTCAAGCATTTTAAATTTGTTCCAGGCATTCCCATGATATCAGCCTTGTACACATTCTTATGCCTTGAGGGTAGAAGGACTATCTTCTTTGTGTCCAACTTTTTTACCCAACAACCTACAAAAGTGAATGTTACCTTGTTACCTTTCTCACACAACTGAGATATACTTAGTAGGTTGTGCTTTAATCCATCCACATGGTATACTTCTTCTAAATCCCTTGATTCATTTCTTTCAATCTTTCCAACTCCAGCAATAGTGCCTTTTCTTTCATCTCCAAAGGCAACCTTTCCTCCTTTCATAGGTGCAAGTGAAAGGAATTTATGTTTGTGTCCAGTCATATGCCTTGAGCAAGCACAATCCATGTACTAGTTCTTGCTTCCTTTCACTACAACCTGCAAAACAAATTAGGGTTAGTTTTAGGAACCCAGACTATCTTGGGTCCTTTCTTGTTGTAAAAAGGATGAATGAGATCTCTTCTAGTCCAGCTAGGTAACATGTTCCTTAACCTAGTTCTTTTATCATTCATGTGACACTTTTGTTACACCTGACTACTGTTTTTGTTCCTGACATTATTTGCAATTGGACACTCAGTAGTAGGATGACCAATTTTACCGTAGAAATAACACAGGTCAGTAGTGGTTGTGTTCTCCTGATAGAATCCTATTCCAGCCTTTTCATTATGACTCCTATTTCCTAGGTAATTCAATATCCTAGTTGACTGAGTCCACCTATTTTCCCTTTCTAAATCCAATTTTAGAATGAAAATTTCCTGAGTCAGTTTTTTGACCTTCTCTTTTTCACTATCCAATTTTAGAATGGAAATTTCCTGAGTCAGATTTCTAACCTTCTCTTTTTCACTAAAAAACTCAATTTTACATTCTTTCAGTTCAGTTTCAACCTTTTGATGTTCATCATTCATTCTACTCTTACCCTTTTCAACCACTGTTAACTTCAGTATTTCAGACTTTAAGTTTATTACAAGGGCATCAAGATTTTCAACTTGTTTCTTTAACTTGGTATTCTCTTCGTTAGCTTCTTTCAAATAATTTTTAACATCAAGACTTTCAAACTTTTGATCTGAAAAGTCTTTGATCAGCTGCTCATTTTCATGAGTTATTTCTTGAAAATCATCAATCAGCCTATTCATTAGCAAGATTAGCTTTCTTTTTGAAAAAAGGTGTAACTTTTGTCTTAATTTAAGAATACTTACCTCAGACTTGTCATCCTTAAGATCTAATTCCTCAGCAGCCATAAAAGCAGTTTCATCTAAATCCTCAGTAATTGATTCCTTCATTTTAGATCCCTATGCAGCCATCATAGTGTACTCCTCTTACTCTTTTTGCTTAGCAGCCTTTTCTTTTATTTCTCTCTCAACTCTTTCCTTTTTCCACTCAATTTCCCATTGTGGGCACTGTTTAATATGATGATCCATTTTTCCATATTTGTAGCATCCTAATTTATTCTTGTTATCAGACCATTTCTTTCCACTTGAGTCGTCTGACCACTTTCGACTAGCTATTTCTCGCTTATCTTTTCTTTTCCCTTTTGTGAGAAACATTTTGAAGTTTTTATGCTAGAAAAGCTATTTGATCCTTATCTAAATCTGATACTTCATCATCAAAGGCAACCTTCAAAGCTAGTGACTTCTCACATGCTACCATTTTCTTCTTTTGACCTTCCATCTTCATCTCATACGTCCTGAGATTTCCAACCAGTTCATTTAGAGTCATAGTTTCAATATCCTTAGCTTCTCTGATGGAAGTGACCTGAATCCTACTTGGCTTTTGCTAAGATTCTCAAAACTTTATCAACCTATTCCTCAGTAGTGAGTACCTTTCCAAAAGATGCTAGTCTGTTGATAAGCAATGTGAGTCTCTCCATCATGTCCTACAAAGACTCATATTCGTTCATCTTGAAGTTTTCATACTCAGTGAACAATATGGCAACCCTGAACTTCTTAACTTGAGCGGCTCCTTCATTGCAATTGTTAGAGTATACCAAATCAGTTTGGAAGTGGTACAATTTGAAATCCTATTGTACTTGTCTGTTCCTAGTCCACAAAACAAAATGTTTTTGGCCTTAGCATTTTTCCTCATAGCTACCTGATCATCAACAGTGAATTCCCTTCTTTCTTTAGGAACTTGTTGACCTTTCATAGTTTTCATGGGAATGGTAGGTCCAATAGTGATCCTATCCCAGAGCTCGTAGTCTTCTTCTTACATAAAGTCTTCCATTCTCGCCTTCCACCAACTAAAGTGAGTTCCATTAAAGAGTGGTGGCCTTACAGATGACTGTCCTTCTCCATGTCCAAGAGGTAGTGTAGTGTTCATTTTGATCAGTTCTTAGGTATTAGCCTTTAATAAGAACACTTGCTTTGATACTAATTGACAGTTTGCATGACCTATGTATTTGCCTAATAATAGAACAAAGTTCGTCAACTTGTTTCTGTGAAGTACTAGCAAATGAATATAGAGAATTTTACGTGGAAACACCTGGCTCACAAAAAGTTGAAGAACCACAATCTATACCCCTACAAGATTTCTCCCCAACTTCACTAAAACAACGTGAACATCAACAAAAAGGATAAAAGGTTCCTAGTGTTCTAAGAAACATCAAACTTCAACTAATCCTAACAACACACAAACCTCTCAAGATTTATGTTCCCCTAGCCTTCGCGTTGCCCTCAACTTGAAGACTTTTCCTAACTTCAGTTTATAGCTTACTGAATATAGGAATACATTAAGACTCAATGAAAAGGAAAAACCTACCTAGACTCAACTTAGAAAAGAAAAATATCTAACAAATGTTCCTTCGGTGATCAAGACTCTAACTCTCACAACTGCCTTTTTTGCTTTTTCTCTTGATAATGTCTTCTCTGCCTTTTCTTCAATTTAATCAAGTATACCAAGAGTTCTTCTGGGTGTTAGACTCCTCATCCTCCACTGACTCTTCTTGAAATAGAGTTCTTCATTCAATGGAACTCTATCCTGTTAATCTCTTCACTGTGTCCTTGTTTAATTGTACTTCTTTGAAGCTTATCCCAAGATACTTTATCCAATCCGTACTTGTCGGTGACATATCTGAGACTCTTTAAGAACTAGCCCAAGAGAACCTGATTGATCAAGCTGTTTCATATCTTTTGTCCATCATCAAAACTATAATTTCTTCAACATCCTCTTCTTAAGAAATTGATCTCGATGTATATTTGTTCTACATGTTAAGATAAAGCCAGAATAACTGGATTTTAGATAAACAACATTTTTACAATATAGTTATTCTGACTTTAGTACAATAGTTAGAGCAAAATATACATCAAGATCAAGTTTTAAGGAGAGATATAAATAGTCTGTATGACACTACAACTGGTGGAATCTTGAAGAGAGCTCATGCGGAAGCAGCTACTAGTGCAATCTTAAACCAGGAGGCTTTTCTGAAGAAAAGCCATTCGTTCATGAAACCTGATAGTCCACATTTTTCAAGGATCAAAAGCTTGATAGTAGTATCTCTCTTTTTCATGATTATATGAGTGCTTAATTATTATGCTTTCTAAAACATGTCAACATTGGTTGTTGTAGCTTATTATTGATTTTTAAATAAGCTTTTCATTTGGTTTGAGTTTATAGGTGGAGGACACCAGTGCTAATACAAAATACATGATGATCTTACAGACGCTTTCATGGATGCAATATGATCTATTTTAGTATATGCAATAATTAATTCTTTAGTAAAGAATATGGTGGTGAATGGGGAGGTCTCTTCTCATTTGACACTCTTGCCATCTGGAATTACAATAGGTCCTGATTATTTATAGATTTCTCTGATGCTAATAACAACATTAAATTTTTAAGGAAGAAAGATATTTGCTTTAGTAGTTGCGGATCACTGGTGGCTATCAGATTTCAAGTATTTGTGAATAGCTCACCTGACGTGGAGCTTTCCATGGAATAAGTCAAAAATAAATTAGTTGTAAAACCTCAAAAGTTACAAGGCCAAGATATGGAAAATGTTTTTCAAAAAAATTTATCTGAGCTCTTCTATGTACGAGCATGATCTATGGCTCATTGTTTGGATTACATGTTGTAGGTGGACGTGCATATTGCCCTTCTGCTTGCTCCGTGGTTGAGGTTTAGAAAGGGGTGAAATGGAGTTTAACAGGATGAGACAAAATTTATGAGTCATGGTCCTATTTGCTAATCATGAAGAAGATTTGTAGGTTGAGTACTAAGATGGTGAAGTTTGACTAAGTGTTGGTGTAGAGTACGAGAAGTATCTATCACCCATAAAAGGAACTATGGGTCGTAGATAGGAATCATGGTTTGGGGGTTCAAATATCCAAGTCTAAGAACTTTTGGAAATTCAGTAGGATGAGAACCTTGTATGGGTCGTGGTCCATTCTATAGTTCATAGAAGGGGGTATCATAGATTAAAACCAGAAAACATAAAATCCATGCTATGATTTTATGAGAGCCATTCCACAGGTCGTAGATGGGTGTACGACATCAATTTTTGTTTCCCTTTGGCTTGTTTTTGATAAAGGACTTTTTCATCATTTCTTACCCATTTAACTCCTAAACTATATCGTTTTAAGCCTAACCTACCCAAAATCGCCCAACCCCTACCAACTAACCCTAATTTCATTCTAACTTCCAAATCACCTAAATCTTTCAAGGTCTCTCACCCTCCAAGCTCCATTGAATATTTTCAAGTGAGAGTTTCAAACTTTCTTCTCCAAGTTTGAATTTTCTCTACAGATTCACCTCAACGTATGTGTTTCATCCATAGGTGCCTTCCACCTATGGAGCCCGAGTATTTTCAGTGAAATATCTCAATCTTAAATTATGACATTTCATGGGCTTTTATAGTTTCGATCCAAATGATATATTATGACTTATTTTATGTGAGTTAACTTATTTTGTTATAAATTAATATACAATTAAATGAAATCAATGATTTACAAGGTACTTCCATATCAGGCTATTTAAATTTTTGGGGCATCACAGTGGGTTACTTGATTTAACATTCTAATTGATGAATTTCATTGTGTTTATGCATAATCTCTTTGAGTTGCATGTTTTGAGTTGAATAGAGAATGAACCCACCTAGTTTACTCAAATTTCCAGTGAATCATGACTTGAAAGCCAAGGGTTTTAACTAAAGATTTATGAAAGCTATTGATTATGATAATAGAAATTCTGTTAGTGATTACTTGAAAGTTGGTGAAAGGTTTTCTCACCTAAATAATGGACTCTTTATATGATAAGGACAATTCTTACATTTTGGATCCTCAAGGTTAATAGGCTATTCTATGAACTTCATTGATGTATATTAAACTCAAATCTTATGAATGATTACTTTAATGTATTATAATTCCTTGGGATTTACTTAGCACCGAATGAGGATCGAGGTGGGGACTCGACGCGAGTCCTCTTATAGAAGCTTCTAGTCTCATAACTATATTCCACCATAGGTTGCCTTATATGCTAGGCCAGTGCATCCACACATACACACACACACACACACACACATATATATATATCCATTAATTTTAATAAATGTACTTCACAGAGTCTACCTTGGCAAGTAGCCTCTCCCTTTCTCAATGTAGGAGTTATATTGAATTCCTTGTTATAACACACATGGTCTTGTTGTCGGTTAAGGGCACTTTCCAGATATGTATGATCTATTATAATGCTTGCATGACTCTACTTATGGTTATATAGTGTATTGATCATCTACTTTTACCCGTGCTTTACTTATGTATTACTGTATATCTTTTTACTCGATTATTACACTATATAGTTATCATTGCATTGTATATCAACATACTTAGTACATTCAAACATAATAATACATGCTTTATGCCTACATTATATCACAATATAGAGATAAGCGATGATCTTCCACCTCATCCTTGTGGTTGATTTGACTTGCTATGTAAGACTTATTGTGGTGAGCCTCATGCTTTGGGGATGCACCTAATTTTCTTCTGGGTTATTTCATGTTCTAGTTACTTAAAGACTATCATCTTGTTACTTTTTATTGAGTTTGAGGTAGGGACACGTCTTAGAGGCATTGTTGGACACAAATGTATGGTCCTTATGTTGTTATAAGTTGCTCTTCATTTTTGTCATTCTCTAAGCCATATTTCCCTTAGTTTTCATTTTATATTAATTGATCATTAACTTGTGTACTTGAATGAATACTAAGAGGCTTGTTTCAAGTTCCCTCGACTTCATTATTTGTCGCGCCACACCTAGGGTCTAGCTTGGGTAGTGACACAAATGACTATATTTCTCATACAATTCATGTAAAAAAAAGATAGTGCTCCATTTAATTTAGATCCAGAAGCTAAGTCATTGACTTCTTCTGATCCTGACTTCCATAATTTTGACAAGGATAGAACGAAAAACTGTTTTAATAAGAACAAAGGCTAGGCTGCCAATGATTCTGATGATGGCATGTTGTGCTATAATTCTTTGATTCACAATATGATATCTAAAAATCCATTTAAAATGCGATTCAACTTGTCGAACTCCAAAAATAACTCTGAACTTGGCTCAATTAATTGGGTTGGTTATGGCTTCTTCTAGACTAGAAGAGGTTTTAGTATAGACAAGCAAGAAATTAGTAAGATACTTAATTCTTGTTCCCACAAAGTCAAGTGGGTGAAAGGGGATAGAGATGTTATTCAAATTTTCCCTAGAAAGAGAGAAGTTTGGGCCCTATACAGGCATTGGTCTAATAAAAGAATACGCTAACTCCGGATAACATGATATAGAACTTTAATGCGGTGGAAATACTTGGTGACTATGTTGAGATGGAAGGTATCACAGTTGATCCATTTGTCAAAATAGTTGGTTTCACATCGAAATTCCATCATCAGTTGTACCCTAAATATTTTCATATTCCAAGGAAAGTTTCACTATTCTCTTTATATACCTTTATATTTTCTCACTGGTGAAGAAGCACCATATGCTTCCACTAGTTCCTGTAAGTTGGGTCATCAAGAAGATTTTATTTCCTGCATTTACATTTCACATAATTTCATTAGAGCCAGAGCCACTGAATGAAGATGAAACCAAATGGCCTTCTCAGGGCTTTCCAGCTTCTTGTGGTAGGTTCATACTAGAAAACTTAGAATATGTTAAATATCATCATATGTTCTCACATTTAGCTTGTACAATAAATGGAAATAGCTACAATGCAACAAAAGATATTTCCACTGAAAGGAGAAACTTGGGACAGGGAAATAAAGATATTTCCAAGTTTCTTCTTTTAGTGGAAATATCTTTTATTGCTTCTGGTTCTTCCAGTTTATTGGACATGCTAAATGTGAGATCATATGATAATCTTCAATGTATTCTAAATTTGCTAGACTGAATCCAAAAGAAGTTGGAAAGCCCTGAGAAAGCCATTTGATTTCATCTTTATTCAGCTGCTCCAGTCTCCAGCTCTAACCAAGTTATGTGCAACTTAAATGTACGAGACAAAATCTTTGTTACAATCCAACTTAGAGCAACTAGTGGGAGCATTTGGCGCTTCATGATCAGTGAGAAAATACAAAGATATCTCAAAAGAGATGTGAAACATATCTTCCCTTAGAATATGAAATATTTAAGGTGCTGCTGATAGAATATCGATATGAAACCAATTATTTTGACTAGTGGATCAACTGTGACAGCTTCCCTCTTAGTGTAGTTGCCAGGTATGTCAGCCATATCAAAGTTATATATCATGTTATCCAGAGTAGCGCATTCTTTTAGGAGATCAAAGCCTATACAAGTCAAAAAATTCCTCTTTCTAGGGAAGATTTGTATAACATCTCTATCCCCTTTCACCCACATGACCTTGTGGGAATAAGAATTAAGCATCTTATTAATTTCTTTCTTGCCTATCCTAAAATCTCCACTGGTGTTGAGGAAACCATAACCAACCCAATTAATTATGCCGAGTTGGAGTTATGTTTGGAGTTCAACCAGCTCAATCGCAATTTAAATAGATTTTTAAATATCATATTATGAATCAAAGCATTATAGCGTAGCATGTCATCATCAGAATCATAGGCAACCTATCCTTTATTCTTATCAAAAGATTTTTCCATTCTATCCTTATCAAAATTATTGTAGTCTGGATTAGGATAAGTTATTGACTTAGCTTCTCATTTTAAATCAAATGGAGCACTAAAGACAGGCCATATTTTTTGTCTTTACGAAGTGGGATTTTGACTTGCTTAAGGGAGTAGGATTTTGTTCATCTTCAATCTCTTTTCAGAGTCTAAGGTGCGTTTAGGTTGAAACTGTCTTTTGAGTTCTTGCGAATTCTTTGTTTTTATAGTTTGTTGTTTTTCTTGGGAAAATTCTCTTAAAAGAGAAAGGTTCATAATAGAATAAATGCTATTGAGCTAAGTTTATTTCTATATTCTAATGGCTGATTATCGAATTGGTCCTTAATGTAGGAGTATATATATATATATACACGTAATTGAAATAGTCCTTCATATGTAGAAATAATGATCCTTTTGAGTCTTATTCTCCTTTACTGTAGTTTCAATGAGTCCCACTACATCCACCTTATAATTATTATTTTAAAATATCTTGATCCTTTATGTTTGAAGTACTGATTTAGCCCTCTAACATTCCATCTAGACAATTTCATGGTGGATGAAGATCCATAAGGTCACCTATAATTGTAGTTGCCTTCATGGCTAGACTTTGGAAGCTACTAAGGATTGAGAGATATGATCTTACAAAACTTCCAGATGTTACCACTAGTTCTCGATCACTTGGTCATTTTTGAGTCGTATTTTCTGCTAGCAGTGGAGCTGTAGTCTGATCAACCTTACCCATATTTGGTAGCTTGACCATGGATTTCTTTCCACATAGAAGGCTGAGTTTTCCCCCTTAACGACACCTTCATCAACCTTATTCCAACTTTTTGGAAGATCATTACCTATACAGTTGGAGCAGAATTTAAGATGCCAATCGTACTCCATTGATTGTTGAAACTCACCATAAAGGGTTAGAATATCAATGCTATCTAGCCACAGTTGAGCCACATCAATGTCCATCAAGACCCTTGCATAGGAGATCCATATCATGTCAGCATCAACATCCATCAAGACCCTTGCTTAGGAGATCCTTATCATGTCAGTTGTGAAGATATTAGTATGTATTGGACTTTCAAGCAGACTAGTGACCTTACTATTCTCCATCCCTCAACCAATATCCCATCGGAAATCCAGGCAATGTACTCCACAAAGGAATTATGGTGATGCAACCAAAGTTAATTCCCACTTTTGTAGAACAATTGGCTTATTCTGAAATGTAAGATCCTTCCTCGAGGATATGCTCATATTCCTCTTCTGTAACAAACCAGAAAAGAAAATAACCCTTATCATAGAGCAAGATCTCTAAGGACAATTTTCCATTTTCCAAAAAGTCTGAAAAAAATTTCTCTGTATCCACTTTCTTAGGCTGTTTTTTAGTTCGACTATAGACATCAAAGATGGAGCAGACATGTCCACCCTAGAAAATTGAAACCACCTCATCGCGACTATGATTTTATCATATTGCCACCATAGGTCTCTCCTTGGATTTACTTTTGTGAATCTCCCTCTTCATTAATAGATTAAAACCAAGCTGATATGTAACCCTGCCAATGTCAGGCATAATCCCTGCCAATCTCAGGCATAATTAGTGACCTAATTGAACCTACATCCTTACAAGAGTTGTGTTACTTGTCCATGGAAGTTTCTTACTTACTACATGTTAGTAGCCTAGCTTAAATGCACCGAGACAGCAATCCATCAAAAACACATAGGTACTCTACCTATGTTGAAATCTAATATAGTCACCATAAGTAACACTGCTTTAAAGGGATCTTACTATAAGTTTTACTGAGATTTCATTGTAAATTAATATTGTTTGGGGGTCAAAACCCTTGGTATTCAAGTCATGATTCGTTGGAGATTTGAATAAACTGGGTGGGTTCATTGTCGATTTAACTCAAAAAGTGCAATTCAAGAGATTATGCATAAAGGCATTGAATTCATCAAGTAGAATAGTAAATCAAGCAACCCACCCATGATGTTGTAATGCCCTAGATAGTTTGATATAGAAGTACCTTGTAAATCATTGATTTCATGTAATTGGATATTACTTCATAATAAAATAAGTCAACTAAACATAAAATAACTCATAATATATGCATTTGAAGCAAAATTATAAAAGCCAATGATATTTCACAATTTTAGATTGAGATATTTAATTGAAAATGCTCGGTTCCATGGGTGGAAGGTACCTATGGATGAAACACATCCCTTGAGATGAATCTACCAAGGAAATTTGAATTTGGAGAAGAAAGTTTGAAACCCTTGCTTAAAACTATTCAATTGAGCTTGGAGGGTGAGAGACCTTGAGAGACTTGAGTGATTTTGAAGTTAGAATGAAACTAGGGTTAGTTGGTATGGGTTGGATGGTTTTGGGTAGGTTTAGGCTTAAAACAATGTAGTTTAGGAGTTAAATGGGTAAGAAATGACGAAAAAGACCTTCATTAAAAACTGGCCAGAGGGAAACAAAAATTGATGTCGTACACCCATCTACGACCTATGGAATGGGTCTCATAATATCTAAGCCTGGATCTTATGGTTTCTAATTCTGATCTACGATACCCCCTTCTACGAACAATAGAATGGAGCATGACCCATCTAAGGGTCTCGTCCTATTGCATTTCCAAAAGTTCTTAAACTTGGATTTTTGAACCCCCAATCTACGAAATGCACTCGAGAAGCTTGTAGGGTAGCCAAACAAAGTAGTTTTGGGGCCTTTACCTTTTTTATATATGATAATGGCCTTCAACAACCCATATATTAAATTAAGTGTGTTATGATTATTGCATCTGTAGTGAAGTAGCAGAGTCTATGAAATTTCCTAATGAGTCCATGGGGAGGCCAATGAGGTGATTTCGGGGTTTTTGACTTAATGCATTGGCCACACATATATTACATCATCTCACACTATATGTTTGTCTGTGTTTAACTTGAATTTAGTATGATTTAGCCATTTTATTTGTTATCTATACTATATGTGGTTATGAATATGACTTTTAGTTAGACTTTATTCATAATGTTAGCATTATTATGTTCTTTACATTATTAGTTTCTATCTGAGCTCGGTTGATTTATGATGCTTGTTGAGTACCTCGATCATGTTTTGGTACTCAAACTATATTTCTACATGTTGTTTCTTGATGCAACACCTAGTACGAGCCACCTTGTTGATTTCTGATTTCCGTTGTTGTTTTTTAGTAGACCTTGGTGAGATCCATGCATCTAAAGACTTTCTACTTTCCTTTTTTGTATTGTCTATGCATTTAGTATTTTTATTAGAATACTCTATTGAGTATATTGTCCTACTATACTTTTCTTGTATTGTCTATGCATTTTGTATTTTGATTATATTTTAGCCACTATTGCAGTAGTTACACTAGGTTTAGAATTGGTTTTGTACATAGGATTTTTTTGATTGGTCACTTTTGGGACTTTATGTATATCTTGTACTATTATATACATATCATTCTATAGCCATATTTTATGCCTCCATTGTTTCTTTGTCTTTATAACTTAGTTGTATTTCTATCAACTATCATTTTCGGGTTTTTGCTTCCCCATTAGTGCTTTATAATAGACCTAATCATGATTCAATTTTACATCTTAATAGCATGGGATTAGAGCTTTAGGTTCACCAGTCTCAATTACTAGTATAAGAGCAAGTTCCTAGTAAAGACTCTTAAATTGGAAAGATGATGTTTGTATCCTATCTTTGAGAGTCTATTGGGCATTTTAAGGAACATCTCACATTTCTTATTCCTTATTATGTATTCTAACTCTAGAAAGTAATAAATTTCATTTTGTTTCATTCTTTAATATATTGCTAGGATAAGATCATCTACAACTGGGTGCTAGTCTTTACAAATACGGATAGAGCCCCAACCAAGGAAAAAGGTAGAGGTCAACCTAAAGCCCAAGTCACAACAAAAGTTGCAACACTTGCTCGAGACTAGGAGGAAACACTGCTACTTTAACCCAATATAGAGCTAGAGTAGGTCCAGCATCATCCAGATAGTGTGGGGCCAACCTAGCCTCAGCTAGGTTTCATTGCCACATTGGTTATCCTAGATACGCTTGTCTGATCTTAACTTTTATGATGGGTATGTCCTTATTATGAACTTTTATTAGTACTTTGCCTAGTTCTCAAGTTAGAGATGAGGCATAGACTTTGGCCCAAAGGCACAGGGTGTTCATGTACAAGGGGTACAGGTTTTAGCTATGGATTCTACCTTCATTCCTCTCCACAAAACCAAAGCATCCATGAGCACTCCCAAAGCCACTAGAAGTTTCCCTGATATTGCCATTAAAGTCTCTCCAAATGAAAACTTTCTCGGTGGTTGTGTACCTCTTACTACCTAATCCAAATATTCCAAAAAGAGCTTTTTTGCCTCCTTATCTAGGCCATTTGAGGCTCATAAGTATTAATTACATTCAAATTTAAGTGTGCCAACAACTAGCTTAATTGTCATCCTGTCATAAATTATCCTGACCTCCACTACTCACTCTCTGAGTTCCTTGTCTTCTAGAACATCTACCCTATTTTTATCTCTATAATAACTTGATGAGTACCACAAACATAAACCTACCCATATCTCACTCCTTGATTCTTATCCATCTTGTCTCCTATACACAAGCTGTATATATTCTCTACTTCTTAAGAATATTTACTAATATTGTGGACTTCCCCATCAGCAAACCTATGTTCTAAGGCCATCCTCTCGAGTTAGGAGAACTTATAACCCCCTTAACATTACACCCTCTCACCCCTGACCTCAATCAAAGATAAGAACCTAGTCTACTATCATTGACCAAAACCATTAGGGAGATGTAAACCAAATAAGATGTAAATGAAATACAAATCCACTAAACTACTAACTCAAGCAGAGAGTCTAGAACCAATTAACAATACTAAAAATCAAAGAAAAGCAAAAAGTAATATAATGGAAGACCAAAAGCAACAACTCTAGCAACCCCAAAAAATATACAACGTATGGCTATATGGATCAAGAAACAGAGATTCACATAGAGCAAAACACATGAGAGATAGAGATATACAATAGTCTACTAATACACGAGATCAACAATTGACAAGAAAGATATATCAAAAAAATTATATATCAAAAAAATTAGACTTAAAAAATATATAGCAATTGAAATAGATCTGAAAATCGAAAACTAAAATCAAACTAAAGAAAATCGAGAAACAATTTAGGAATGCATAACCTTGAACTTAAAGAGGAGATCGTATGTACTTATCTTGAAAAGAATGAATAATTTTGGCCGAATCCATTGCTTCTTGGTTGCTGGAACATGGGGCCTTGATGCTGGGTGACAAGCCGATGGTGATTTATGTATAGAAAAAAAGAGAAATGAAATTGGTGATGAAGTCATTGCAGAAGTGCGGTGGCGGGTGCAATAGAGAAACCCTATAAAATCAGTGATTCGAAAGCACAATCTTTTCTTTGAATTCAGAAAAGGGGGTTGAACTGAGATGCAAGAATGGGAAAATGTTGTTGCTCTATATATACACTAGGGCCGAAAAAAACTATCTTTAGATTTTCTCAGTCTAATGAAGGTATAATTATTGATGCTTGAGATACAATATTTTATTTTAATAACATGAAAATCTTACTAATTGTGGAGAGTTCCTATGGATAATAAATGAAAAAAATCACATCCCATAAATCAAATTTACTCACATATTTCCTCTTTAATTTAATTTATACAATGTGATAATATCTTTATATGTGATTTTTTCTTATTTTTTTATCTTTAAGCATTTACACTTTTATCTTTAATCACATGATTTCATCATTACATATTATAAGTGTGATTAATATGAATTCACATCAAAAAATATTTTTTATCTTTAAGCATTTACACTTTTATCTTTAATCACATGATTTCATCATTACATATTATAAGTGTGATTAATATGAATTCATATCAAAAAATATTTTTTATTTCTAAAGTCGAAACCAAAATATATGATATTGAAATTGACAAACTATCTGAAGAGAACATCATTTCCTTAATTTATTTAAAGAACATGTAATTCCATTGAAAAAACACTTGTTGCATTCAAGTATATATAGCAACCTAGCTTAAGATAAAAAGTCTCACATCAGTAAAATATATGAGAGATGTTGGTTATATAAGTAAGCAAACTTTACATACTAGTGACGTATTTTAAAGTTGTGCGGGCTAGGCCCAAAGTGGACAATACTACTAGCATGCTAGGCCACCATTAACAATGGTATCAAAGCCACTACTATATCAACTGTCATTTCCCGAAATCTGGGTATGATGGTACTAACCTAACCCACCAAGGCAAATCAACCCAAAACCCAGAAAACTTAACAAACGCAACAAAACCAGAAGATAACAGTCTAAATATATGGATAATCAAAAGTTCTCCACTACAACAATCCCAAGGACTGGTGTATCACATATACAAGTCTCTATGTATAGAATACTCAAATCAAATACAAAGCATAATCTCTAGTCCTCAAATAGAACCAAAACATAAAAGTGGAATCCTCAAGGCATGCTAAAAACATAAACAACTACCTCACAAGAAATCCAGAAGCTCGATCTCACAAGAAGGACATCTAGTAAGATGGATCGGGCTCATAAACTACAAAAACGTACCAAGGGGTGAGCACCAAACAACAGGGTACTGAACAAATAGAAATAAAGTAAGCTAAAATAATAAGGAACAAAAGTAACTCCTTAAATCCGAACCACAATCCACCGAACTACAACCTTTGCACTCAAAAAAGTCCTAGCACAATATAATATACAGATCCTAGTAAAATAGATATACACATTATCTAACATATCATCACAATATATATGTATATAAGTAAATACGACTCTTACTCAAGATCAGGGGTATAATAAGTACACAATCTAATAAATAATATACAACTACACCAAACAGATATGAGATGAGATGGATTAGATGTCATGAGATGTATACAATGTGATGTAATGTCAAATAATCGTAATGCATATTTGTCCTAAAATACACATCCACTGATCAATTATATGCCCCAAACAGAACCCATGGGGTCTCATATAGACTATGTATCTGTGAACATTATTGGCAAAGAATTCAGCTAATGCTCACCCATTCGAGAAAGACATCAGACCCATTTGGAAAAAACCTCAGACCTCTGGCATATTACCTTACTCACATCTCGGTCATAGCCATCACAAGTATCAATGAAAAAATAATAGTAATATATGCAACATGCATGATCATAATTATATCATAATATTAACATTAGAATGATCTCATTATCTCAATACCATCAATATTTTAAAAAATCATATATCGTCACCAACTAGCTGGAACCATTTTCCTTTGGCTTTTCATCACGAATGGAACATCAAATCATAAATATCATCATAGAATAAGTAATCAATGCAAGAAGTAATGGTTAAGCCTATGATGCATTTCTACCGCCAAATACTCAATTCACATAGGAGCATACAAGGTTCATTCCTACTTAATAAAAGATTAGAAGTCACTTGTCTCAAACAAAGTCTCAAAATTAAGAAGAAATCACCACTTTTCCCCTTCTACAATACTCCAAATCACCACAATCTATTCAAATATGACACCATAATCACAAAACGAATCTAATGACACTAAGATCAATTAATTCAGAGAGAAAGGCTAAAATGGTAAAAAAAATCCCATGCTGAAAACTGTAGCAAAAACTAAAAATTAATGGATGAAAAGCTTCTACTCGTAACAAGGAATTGAATGGAGAAAACAATTTCAAAATGGAGCAAAGATGAGCGAGAAATCAATGGTTTAAGTTTGGGAAACACAATCTCGAAAATCCCCAAATCCCCCATTAAATCCCTAAATTTAGAAGTTAAAAACACAAATTAATCAATGAAAATAGTTGAAATAGATTAAAAAATAGTTATCCAATCAATTTGCCTTCAAAATCTCAAAAATCCTCTCTTAGTACGAAGCTCAAAATGTCAAAAATGGTGAAAATGAGTTTAAATCGTGTTTTAAAGAAAGACATTATTTAGGCATCAAAAGTGCTCTACGAATGTGGACTCTTATTTGTGAAAGTAATGACTAAAGAGGGTTAATCCTCCATGAGCGCGGAGGCCTGGCTGCTAGATCTCTGTGTAAACGGAGTACTAGTGGCAGATGCACTAGAAACTGCAACGCATCAGCAACACTACTCAAACAAAAACAAGAACTAGACCCTCAAAAGTTCATAAGAATCCCGTGAACACAAACCAATTTTAGAACCATAACAAAAATGATGATCCAGACTCAATGGAACCATCTGAGTTAGAATTCAGAATGTCTGTGGCCCTGAAACTGAGAATGATCATTTTTACTAGTTTCGAACCTAAAAACTAAGAATATTCACAGAACCTTTATAAATTATGAGGTTATTTCTATCATTAGTTTCACCACCCTAAACTACTGGAATTGATGGAATTTTGGTACAAGCTCCCAAACCCTTAATGTTGACGAAAGTCAAACCTATGATCCAAAATGAACTGAAAANTCTCTTAGTACGAAGCTCGAAATGTCAGAAATGGTGAAAATGAGTTTAAATCGTGTTTTAAAGAAAGACATTATTTAGGCATCAAAAGTGCTTTACGAACGTGGACCCTTATTTGTGAAAGAAATGACCAAAGAGGGTTAATCCTCTATGAGCGCGGAGGTCTAGCTGCTAGATCTCCGTTAAAACGGAGTACTGGTGCCAAATGCACTAGAAACTGCAATGCATCAGCAGCACTACTCAAACAAAAACAAGAACTGGACCCTCAAAAATTCATAAGAACCCTGTGAACACAAACCAATTTTAGAACCATAACAAAAACAACGATCAAGACTCAATGGAACTGTCTGAGTTAGAATTCAGAATGTCTGAGGCCCTAAAATCGAGAATGATCATTTTTACTAGTTTCGGACATAAAAACTAAGAATATTCACAGAACCTCTATAAATTATGAGATTATTTCTATTGTTAGTTTCACCACCCTAAACTACTGGAACTGATGGAATTTTGGTATAAGCTCCCGAACCCTTAATGTTGACAGAAGTCAAACCTAAGATCCAAAATGAACTCAAAATGCAACTTTGGGCCTAAAATATCTGTTTTAACTCCAAACTCAGTTCTGCAAGTTCTCCGAGACCAAATTTGGCATTCCAAAACTGATAGAATCGACAGACTTAAGTTCTAATTTCAAAACCCTAAATGACTACAAAACTCAAAATTTCCAACTTTAAGCCTTTTAATACTCTTTCTTTAGCAAAACTATAACTTTTTACTATATTTTCATAATTTAACTTTTGGAATCATCCAAAAATGAACCAAGGCAACTTTTAGGAGAAAAATAGTAATTTTGTAAAAAAAAACTAGAAATGACCTTTGAGGTCATTACATAATCTACTATTAAAAATAATGTTCTTTCAAACACGAGATAATGAACATTCTTGAAGGCTCAAACAACTGAGGGTATCGAGCACACATATCTGACTCTATCTCCCATATAGCCTCACTTTCGGCCATGTGGCTCCACTAGACCTTTACTGAGGAGATCTCCGTAGTCCTTAACCTCCTCACATATTTGTCCAAAGTAGCTATTAGCTGCTCTTCATAAGTCAAAACAGGGCTCAACTCGACTGAATCCATAGAAATCACATGGGACTCGTTTGGAGCGTAACACCACAATATTGAAACATGGAATATAGGATGGACTAAATACAGGTTAAGTGGTAAGACAAGTCTTTAAGCCACCTCTTCTGCACTATTAAGGATCTCAAAAGGACTAATGAACCTCAGACTGAGCTTGCTTCTCTTCCTGAATCTCATAACACCATTCAAATGTGAGACTTTCAACTAAACTATGTCAACCAACATGAACTCCAAAGGTCGAACCCGTCTATCAGTATAGCTCTTTTTGCTACTCTGGCTATCACCAATCTACTTCAAATCAATCATACTCGCTCAAGATCATCTCTCAACATACCAACACCTATACTCCCACCGCTAGTATGACAAACCAGCCTATGGGCGATCTGCATCTCCGGCCATATAAGGCCTCAAAATGAACTATCTGAATGCTGTAATGATAACTATTGTTGTACGTAAACTTCACTAAGGCTAAATGCTGGTCCCATCTAGCCCTTAAATCAATAACACAGGCTCAAAGCATATCCTCTAACCTGTATAGTCCTCTCAGACTGGCCATCAGTCTGGGGTAAAACGTTGTACTCAAATTGAAATGGGTACCTAAACCATGATGTGAGGCCCTCCAAAAGTACGAAGTAAATAACAAGCCTCAATCCTATATAATAGGCATAGGGACCCCATGAAGCCTCACTATCTAGCTGATATAAAGCTGGGTCAGTCTCTAAGTTGTATAATTCACTTTGATCGGAATGAAGTAGGTGGACTTGGTCAGACGATCCACCACTACCAAAATAGAGTCAAAACCCCAGCAGTAGGAGGTAAGCCAACCATGTAATCCATGGTAATACACTCTCACTTCCACTTGGGAATGGGTATCTGCTAAAGCTCTTCATCGGGACTCAAGTGCTCACACTTGACCTATCAATATGTTAAGAACCTAGATACAAACTCTAAAATATTTGTCTTTACACCAAGCCACCAATATCTTCGCTACCTCTGGATGAATGGAATATGTTGCATAATGGGCCTCCTTAAGTATCAATCTATTCAGATCACCCACCTTAGGCACACAGGTATAACTCCCAATCCTCAAGATACTATCAGAATCAAGTATTGCCTTTCTAGCTTAACCTTTAGTCACTTTATCATGAATAATACATAACTTCTAATCCTCAAACTGTTTCTCATAAATCTGCTCTACGAATGTGGACTCTTATTTGTGAAAGTAATGACTAAAGAGGGTTAATCCTCCATGAGCGCGGAGGCCTGGCTGCTAGATCTCTGTGTAAACGGAGTTCTAAAATTTGTAATCTCATTAGCCCATTAGCCAACCTCTAAACATCTCTAGCCAATGGTCACTCCTCACCCCAGATAGCTGCTAAACTCCTAATGTTAGTAATCTTCCTACTCGATGCATCATCCACCACATTGGCCTTCTCGAGGTTATAGAGAATAGTAAAGTCATAATCCTTTGAAAGCTTAGTCCACCTTTTTTGTGTCAGATTTAGATCTCGCTAACTAAAGATATATTGTAGAGTATAGTTAGTAAAGATCTCACAATGACCTCCACATAGATAGTGACGCCATAACTTTAACACAAACATAACCACAACTAACTCCAAATAACAAGTGGGATAGTTTTTCTCATGGTCCTTCTACTGTCTAGAAGCATAAGAAATATCCTTCCCTTTCTGCTTCAAGACACCACCTACTCTAACCCAGAGGCATCACAATCAAAAGTGAAATCAACACCCTTCTCCGGCAATATAAGAATAGGAGTTATTGTAGTCACAATAGCTTGAGCTTTTAAAAGCTCTCTTCACACTCATCGGACCAATGAAATGCAATATTTTTCTGAGTAAGCCTAGTCAGTAGAGTTATAATAATAGAGAAACCATGAAAAAATGGTGATAATAACCAGCCAAGCCCAAAAAATTATGAATCTCTATACTGAGGTAGGCCTAGTACAACCTCGAACGACCTCAATCTTTATCAGATCAACTCGAATACCCTCCTTAGACACTATGTGTCCAAAGAATGCTACCGAACTCAACCAAAACTCACACTTGGAAAAATTTGCATATAACTTCTCCTCCCTGAGCCTCTAGAGTACAATCCTCAAATGGCTCACATGGTCTTCTATTAGCTACTTGGAAAAATTTGCAGATAACTTCTCCTCCCTGAGCCTCTAGAGTACAATCCTCAAATGGCTCACATGGTCTTTCTCACTCTTGGAATAACCAAGATATCATTGATGAACACAATCATGAACGAATCCAGATACAACCAGAACACCTCATTTAATAACTTGAGCTTTTAGAAGCTCTGTTCACACTCATTTGACCAATGAAATGCCATATTTTTCTAAGTAAGCCTAGTTAGTGGAGCTACAATAGTGGAGAAACTCTGAACAAAACTATGATAATAACTAGCCAAACCCACAAAACTGCGAACCTTTGTAGCTAAGGTAGGCCTAGACAAGACCCAAACGTCCTCAATCTTCATCAGATCAAGTCGAATACTCTCCTTGGATACCAAGTTCCTAAAGAGTGCTACTGAACTCAACAAAAACTCATGCTTGGAGAACTTTGCATACAACTTCTCTTCCCTAAGCCTCTGCAGTACAATTTTCAAAGGCCTCACATGGCCCTCCTCAGTCTTGGAATAGACCGAGATATCATTGATGAACAAAATCATAAACGAATCCAAATATGGCCAGAACACCTCATTCATCAACTCCATGAATGTGGCAGGAGCGTAAGTCAATCCAAAAGACATAACCAGAAATTCATAGTGGCCATACTGGATCTGAAATGTTATCTTGGGCATATAAGATGGCCAAATCCAAAGCTGATGATATCCGAACCTCAAGTCAATCTTAAAAAATAGGGCTGCTCCATTGAACTAATCAAAGCGAGTACTTGTTTTTGACAGTCACTTTGTTCAACTATTTATAATCAATACATACCCTCAAGGATCTATCTTTCTTCTTTACAAACAAGATTGGGGCACCCTATGGTAAAACACTAGGGGAAATAAAGCCATTGCTCAACAAATCCTGGAGCTGCTCTTTTAACTTCTCTAATTCAGTTTGAGCCATCTAATAAGGAGTGATAGAAATGGGTTTCATACCCGACTCAAGGTCAATATCAAAATCAATGTCCCAATCAGGAGGGACTTTGGGTAGATCAGTAGGAAACACACCCGAAAACTCATAAACTATCGGAATAGACTCCATAAAAGGTGACTCGGTAGAACTATCACGAATAAAAGCCAAACAAGATAATCACCCTCAATCAATCAACTTTTGACCCCAAATATAAGATATCGCCTTACTAGGATAGAAAGCCTTCGAACTAGCCCACTCAATCTTCGATCTACCTGGCATGGCTAAGGTGACGATCTTAGCATAACAATCAAGAATAGCATGATACAGAGATAACCAATCCATACCCACAATAACCTCAAAATGTACCATATCCAATATAATCAAATCTACCCAAGACTCAACCCTTGCCAAAGTAGCAAGACAAGATCGATACACCCAATCTACTACTAAGGGATCTCTTATTAGGGTCAAAACATAAATAGGCATAGACATGGAATCACAAGGCAACTCAAACCCCATGGACAAATAACTAAAAACATTTGAATAAGTAGATACATGATCAAATAACACAGATACAGGGTGATGGAAAATCGGAATAATATCTGTGATCACAAATCAGAGGCCTCTTCCTCAGGTCTACCTAGAAAGGCATAGCAACAAGCACATCGGTCTCCACTCATAGGAGCTGATACTCTACCACCTGAAGGTGTGAAAGTATCATGTTCTCCCTTACCACCAATATGTATACCTCTGTCAGTTTGATGTCTACCTCGGTCCTTGGCGTATGGGCTAAACCTCTAACTAGTGGTGCCGAATCTTAGACAGGTGCTACGGAGTATGAATGATAGGGAATAGAATGAGTCTTTCTAGGGCACTGGCAAATCATGTGATCAGGAGATCCACACCCAAAGAAAGATCTAGGGGTAGACCACTGCTATGAAGGAGCAGGAAGGATGTTGTAACGTCCACGGCCTGTGGGCCTATATTGAGAATCAGATAAATTCTACTCTAAACTAAAGAGGTCATAGTGATGTTATCCTCCCTCTGATGCTGGCAAGGTTGCATAAACCCTATGATATTGGAAAGAACTACCTTCTCTGACCATACCTGTCACACCCCAAATCCCGTTAAGGCGGACTGACACCCGTTGCCGATAAGGCCTAGGAGAACCAACTATATCTATGCCCTTCCTATATGCAATACAATGAATTCCACCTCCAATATGTCTTTAAAAAGCAAATAGCACTGACAAGCCAAAAGGAAAAGTATATGACTAGGCCTTTGGGGCCACACTGTCCAAAGTACAACATATGACCACACTTTACATAGTCTACAAAGCCTATAAATAGGGAAAATATCTTATAAGGGTCGGGACAGGCCCTGCCTCGACAACTGTACAACACAATATATATAATCTCTAGACATACAAAGCCCCGCACAACATATACTATAAAAGACCCAGCTGATCAGAGGTAACTGTATCGGGTTCGTCCCTAGCTAGGCTCTTCCTTAGCCCCCTCGGGCTACCCCCTATGATAGGATCATCCCTAGCTAGGTGACTTCCACCCCTTTGGGCTACCACCTATCCATAAGCAATATTTTTTACCTTTCAAATACCTTTAAGATGATCTCTTGGTGGTCACATTATTGGAGCTTTAGAACTGTGTAGGCAGCATATGACATACAGATTACTATACAATACCATATGATAATGAAAGGAGTGCGTTACACATAGTGAAATGCGTAAGAGATGAAACAACTTATGGACATTATTTGGCAACAAGAACCCATGTAAGTTGAACAACCTTCCCTTCCGCAAAATGTTCAGCTAAAACATAGTAAGTAATAAAACTAGCATTAGAAGTCAATAGACACATTTTAGCAACCCAACTTCACATAGAAACGACACTCGGGCAGCAAGCGTGCCACTACAATTCCGAGCGTATTTTCCTACTATTTTTCCCTTAAACAGAATTTTCCAACACACGTTAACATCTGCACATCATGTACAGCCTATTGTAGCATCATATCAGCCTTGTGACAGTCCATAAAATAGGACACACAACAATTCTAGGCAGCACACAAACGGACAACATAACGTTACATCTTTTCGCTACCTTTCGACGTCGGTAATCCCAAACCTATCCCAGCACACAAACGGACAACATAACGTTACATCTTTTCACTACCTTTCGACGTGGGTAATTCCAAACCTATCCTAACTTTAACCAACTGCTCTTAACACATTTACGCATAACATCAGCCTTCAAACAATCTCAGCAAAGTACCAAGTCAAAAATGAAAAACGTGGAGCAACACCCCTATATACATCAGTCTACAAGTTCAATCAACAACACAATTGTGACATCATATGGAAACTCACTTTTATGGACTGTAAAGGCAATCAAATAGCCTGAATATACCACATCCAACCTATACTTTGTTAATTACATAAGTAATACTTCATACTACAGAAAACCAAGAAGAGAAACAACGCATAATCAACAAGAAAAGTACACAGTAACATCAACCACACATGCTGTCCAGAAATTTCAGTTTCAATAAAACCAACATACTCTCTTGTTTGTCATGAGAAAACTATACAAAACATATACCTAAGATTTTATACCTTATTCTTCAATATTAGAGTGTCCTTGAAGAACCCTAGAAGATTTTGCTGGCTGCTCTTGGATATAAAGAAAGGAGAGTATAGTATTTCCTTAGAAGCTGAAAATTTGTTTTCAAATGTTTAGTGAAATGAAGCTACTGTTTGTACTCTTTTTACATGGATTTTTGGCCGACTTTGGCTTGGCATTTTAGCCACACATAAGTAAATATAATATAGCTGGTGATGCATCATCTTGGCTATTAGAATTGGGCCGAAATGGATCTCCAACTTGATGGACTTGGGCTGCCTAGTTCCCAATCTCTTTTCACTTACTTTAAGCCCAATTAGTCAAATGAATTAGCATGTAGTTGGGCCCTTTTCATTCTTTATGTTGGGCTGTAAATACAACCGACTTATTGTACTAGAACATGGTCCAAATGTACGCCCTTAACACGGACTCCATTTATAATTGGACTTAGACAAATTCGACGTCGAGCCTCATCTCTGTTTAGCTAACAAGTTTAAGCTAAGCAAGTAGCTGACTCACCTGCTAGCTTCCTAAGTCCTACAAGCACCTCAATTTTTTTTCCTTTGTTTAGGGTCTTAGTCCCCTTAACTCGATGCAAAACACGTATACATACAACTTCCTTAAACTTTAGACACACATGATGCCCTTTAACGCAAGATGCAAACACTTGTAAAATTGGCACTAATTTGAAAGTCCATATCTTATTTCATATGTGTAGTACTAATACTTATAGTGTGTGGGGTGTTACATACAAATAATAGTTTTACGCCACAAAAATATATAACATTGAGTTATTTTTTTAATACTTATAGTGTGTGGGGTGTTACATCCTCCCTCCCTTAGGAACATTCATCCTCAAATGTTAGCACAGCTAGAAACTTTAACCACATTTAAATCTTTACCGATACAAACTTTTGACAACATACCAGGTATTCAATCACACATATTTATTAGGGCCTCAATTCTGCATGTTGGACTTCCTCTTCAACTTTAAATAAGTAAGAATATCTTAATCTCATTATGTCCTTAGCCTCCTATGTTATCTCCTCAACCTGCGGGTTTCTCCAGAGTACTTTAACTGAAGTTATTTCTTTATTCCTTAGCTTCTTAATTTGTCGATCTAGAATAGCAACAAGTACATCTTCATATGTGAGATCTTCTGTAACCTGTGTATCCTCAATAGGAGTGATATCCTCTATGTATTTTCGAAACATCGAGATGTGGAAAACTAGATGAAGCATTGAAAACCTTTAGGATAGCTTTAGTTTATATGCAACCTGCTCGAACCC
>BAUE01068488.1:0-25862 GCA_000787875.1 Solanum virginianum | reverse complement strand
TGAACTCATAAACTACGTAGCCAGCGTAGGATAGGATTGTACTAGAAGATAATTCCTCATTTGCCACTGAGATGACCTAGTTTTGGAGTAGATACACTCCTCTAGTTTTTCGTCCCCTACCCCGGCAAAGTATGGGATGGCTCTGGCAGCCTGAGCAAGATGCTGTATCACCATGAAGCTCATAGTGATGGTTGTCGGTTAGAGAAACTCCCCAAGTCAAAGCAAGTTAGTTTTACACTTATAGTTTTAATATATTTTATATTTTCAGCATGTATTTCATGTATTACTTATGCTTTTTATACCGAGATATGTTGTATTTACCTTAAAAGTATAGGCTACCTTGAGTTTCTGTTTTGGCCATTTTACATACCGTACATTCCACGTACTGATGCCTTTGGCGCTGCATTATTTTATGATATAGATTCAAGTATCCACATCACAACAGATATTCAGTACGTCATCTTTCCAGAGGCAATGGATAAGACCTTTTTGCTGTTAGAGGACTCTAGTCAGTGTAATTTATGTATTTTATTTTACAGTCAGGTAGCCATGGGTCTTGTTGCGACACCTATCTTAGTATGGTAGAGGCTTCATGAACAGAGTTAGTGAGTCAGTCTAGTCTTTCCATTCAGTCATTTTAAGCATTATTACTAATGTATTAAGAGATGTTTTCAGATTTTGTATAAAGCATGATTGAGACTCTTGAGTTTTACTATATATATTTTAAAAGATTCATCTTGTAAAGCTTTTGCATGCATGTTAAAGTTTCCAGTCGAGTAAGTCAGCTAGGACAAGGGTTCACTTGGGGACCATCAATGGATTCTTGAGTACCAGTCACGTCTAGGGTGTAGACTCGGGGTGTGATAAACTTTGTATCAGAGCATAGAGTTCAAGTGTCCTAGGATGTTTATGAAGCCGTGTCTGTAGGATCTTATTTATGGTTATGAGGGCCCTACTTCTTTAAATGAGAGACTATTGACATCTAAGAAATATTTCCCTTGTTTCATATTCTAAATCGTGCAATAGAGTTACTTCCTAAGAAACTTGTTTATATTCGTGCGGTTGCCAAATTTGTTTGACTACCTCTCATAATTAAGGTGGTTGGAACAGAAAATTCCAGATCTTTATTGTTAAGTTACCTTTAGATAAAGTATCTAGAAAGAAAAGAGACTACACTAGGCTTGAGAGGTGCCAACTAGTGTGCTTAAGTTCATCGATCCAAAATAATGCACTCTTATTCATATGATTCGTGCGTTTATACTAGAGCAAGATAAGATGTATTTCCAGACTTTGTTCCCTAAATCGTTCTTCAGATGTTAATCTTGAGAGGAAAGTTAAGTTATGCCTCTAAATACTTAGTAGTACCCATTCCCCTTGAGAGAAGGTGATTGAAGGTCTTTGTAAACCATATGTGGTAGAATGATCCTAAAGCTAGAAAGATGTAGAAATCACGAAGAGTAGGAATAGTAACTTCTTGAAGTTAATAGCTAAGAGTCATGTGGTGATAAGTCGCGTTCCTTATAAGTTTTGGTTAAAGAGTAGTAAGTATCGTCTAGCTTTTATGATAAGGTAGAGGAAGAGTTGTTAGTTTGTATGAGATGGTGCATATTCGAATATGAAAGGAGTTGATATTGAAGTAGCATTGTGTTAGTAATGATAAGTATATGTGTTGAATATAAGAACAGAGTGCATAAAGTAGTAGATCTAAACTAGGCTCATGATTTTGAAAGAAGAGTCATATGAGATTTATAGAGTTATGAGCTTAGCTAGATAAGGAGGTATAATGGATAGAGTATGGCAAATGTGACCCTTAGATGAAAATAGTGAATTGAGGCTAAGTCAGTAGATAAGAAAAAAGGGCTAAGATGTGATGTATATCCAAGGTAGTCTATAACAGTGATAGAATTTAAGTTTATGAGCTACAAGGGTACCTAGATAGTACATTGAGATGTCAATATGGAGTAGGCCAATGTAGATATTCTCTACTACCCTTAAGAGTTGAGTCACAGGGGGATAGTCGTAGATAATAAGGAGTCTTCCATTATAGTCTAAATTTTCTCCAGTCAAATGTGGGTGAACATAGAAGATGAATGTTAGTGGACCAAGAAGGAAGATATTAGATCATAAGTCATAGAAAGTGGCTATTATGCCAATAAGAGTAGCAAGAATGAGAGATTCCTATAAAAGTTAGAAGTTGGTAACTTGAAAGAAAGTTTTAGCAGTAGTTTCATATCTTTTTGTAGTAAGTAACAGGAGGATATTAACATTCTGTACATAGTGGTGCTCCAACCGTCTAGAGGGTTGTACCTATAGCTTAGCAAGGAGAATCAATTCACAGACTCAGAAAAGTGACCTTTGAGATAAGGGGGAGATAGTTAGGTAATAAACCAAAGTAGATCTTGAATTTTTGATAGTGTTGAGTTGATCAGAATGAGACGTCGATGCTTTTTTACTGGATATATTCCTTATACTTCATCATGATGATGCTTTATTCCTATCTTATACAAGGGCACCATGCCCATGAATCAGACTCATTCAGTCTTTATTGATACGTGTTCATGTTCAGCTGTTAAAGAGATAAGTGATAACTTCATTCAACAATTTTGATCTTATCTCACAAACTAACAGTTTCTAGCCTTATGTTATGCAAGATAAAACTTGAGCTTCACAACATATACAGTTCCATAAACTCGTGATGAACCCTAAAACACTAGTGGTATCATAGTACGTTATGGATGTTCTCATATCAGTTTTCCTGGATGAATCGTGCTTACGATATTGTGCTCTAAGCCCTCCTAATAATTCTTTCTTTTGGTACGTTATGAATGTTCTCATATCAATTTTACTGGATGAATCATTCTTACAATATTATGCTTTAAGCCCTCCTAATAATTCTTTCTTTTGGTATTGATAGTGGTGTGGATGATAGTTGATGAGTGGTGTCAGATGAAAGGGAAGGGGTGTCACTTAGGGTGACGATTATAATGTGCTTATTCCATTTAAGGTTACAGATAGAGATGAGACCTAGTTGTATGTAATAGATAGATAAAAATATATTAGTGTGCCTCCTGAAAGGAGTTAATAAGATTGTAGATGTAATGATGTTATCATGAGTTTAAATATTCTTGGGCATGTTGGCCTCTAAGAAGCTATAAAGTGATTAGAGTGATAAGCTTGAGTATGTGATCACCATTGAGTAAGTGATAGTTGTAGGCTATTGATGACTTTTACAATGGATTCCAAGTAGATGTATGGGAATAATATTCTCTATAAGCGAGTCCCTATGGAAATGCAGAACATAATCCTTATGGATTAGATTGGTACAAGTATGATCATCTTAGGGGTAACACTTTGTAACTTTAAATTAGGCTTGAACATGATGGGAGTATGCAATAGACTTAGGTGATGATGAGAGTGCAAGTTTCTGTTAATGAAGGGTAGGATTCGAGAAAATAACATAGTAGTGGAGAGTGGCTGCAATGAAGGCTAACAGTTGGTTCCCTAAATACATGGCAATCCCTTCCTTATATCAAGCCAAAAGCTTTCTTTTAGAGTTTCAAAAATTTTGATAGAAGTGTTCGAAGTGGTAACCTTCTTCTCCATACATATGTGATGCCTATTATCTAGTTAAGTTCCTACATTAAGTTGATGTTTATCATTGAGTTGACCATTTGAGTATTGAGAATTGGGGTTAGTGTATTCTATCCGTCCCTTTTTATGATAATGTTGGAGGTAAATTTCCACCTCTATTCTTGAAGTTGATAATTGCTTTAATTATGTAGTATGGCTTGTTTAAGCTCTTGAGTAGAGTTCGTGCCGTGAGTAAACCATAGTATCCTCATCATTCGAGGACGAATGATCCGAAGGAGGAGATATTGTAACATCTGTAAAATTATTGAAATACCTCTAGAATGAAATCATGCGCATAACACGTCTTCCCAAGCTCCAATGGAAAATCTGAGACCAAATTTGTGATCAACACGAAAAATGAAGTGGGAAAATGGTCTCAACCCGATTTTAGAGCAACTAAGTCAGAAAATAATTCTTTTAATTAAATTCAGGATAGTGTGAGTGTGCACCTAGGACGCGATGTGTTTGGGGAACGGACCTACACTTGGGATTTTTTTTAAATTTTCTGGAAAGAACGTATTCTGAGAAATTCGTGAAATACACATGTTCGCGCCCCAGGCGCGTCGCGGACATGGTATTTTGAGATTAAATTTTATTCTTTTAATTTAGAAAGATCACTTTGGTCATTCTCCAACACCTCATAAGGCAATAAACGAGTATAAGAGATCTTTTATATCAAGCCAAGTTCAAAGAATTTCTAGCAACTAAGTTTTCGTATGAGTCGATAAAAGGATCAACTTAAAATGACCATATCTCTTAAAGTATAATGAGTTAGGTGATCCATAATATATCAAATCAAAGATATTCGAATTAGCTTTCCAACATATCTCATCTCACGTTAATCAGAGTTTGTAGTAGAAACTTATGACCATTTTAATGAAAGAGTGCAGAGTTGTCTAAAGGTCCGTGCCCTGAGCGCGTCGCGGACAGAATGCTGAGTCTTACTGGATAAGCAATGATATTTTTTTCTTTTATTTTGAGGTTACTTTTATTCTAAAACCTTTGGGAGTCTATTTAAGGTCCCAAAATGCACAAAATATCAGTTTTCATAATAAAAAACCCTCTCCTTCACTCTTAAACATGGACGCTCAAGAACCATCAAGAAAGTCATCAAGTTAGGATTTGCTTTCAAGATCCATTCTCAAGTTAAGTTATCCTTCATAGATTTCAATCTATCCAACCTTAATTTCCTCAACTATTCATGAATCCCTAATAGAATCTTAAATCATAACTTAGGATTTCACTAAACGAATTCAAGAATTCCAAGAAAGGAATTCTTGATTCTTTTTTCCTTTTGTTGATTTTACTACTGATTCAAAATATTGAGACAAGATTTACAGTTATGGTTGAAATTTTAAGAACCCTATATCTATTTCATGAAAAGTTATAAAGTTTACAATTTGAGTTAAGTCTGAGCAATATTTAGAGTTTGTATTTTGTAAGATAGCCGAATAATGCATATCTGTCTTTGCGATAACATTAATGATACCTTTTTCAGTCAAAGAAAATAGACCAGTTGAGAAAAGTTTAAGAAAATCTAAAGTTGGGCTAAGTCCCGAAAGATTAAGAAGACATTTGAGAAGTCTTACTCTTGAAGTTATGAGCATTATAAAAGTATTTTGGTAGTAGTATTAAGCACCGATATGAATGAGAGTAATCAGAGGCATTTTGAGAAGTCTTACTCTTGAAGTTATGAGTATTATAAAAGTTATTTTGGGAGTAGTATTGAGCACCAATATGAATGAGAGTAATCATAACTTGAACTCATAAACTACGTAGCCAGCGTAGGATAGGATTGTAATAGAAGACAATTCCTCATTTGCCACTAAGATGGCCAGTTTGGGGGTGGATCCACTCCCCTAGTTTTTCGTCCCCTACCCCGACAAAGTACGGGACAGCTCTGGCAGCGTAGGCAAGATGTTGTATCATGACGAAGCTTATAGTGGTGATTATCGGTTAGAAAAACTCTCCAAGTCAAAGCAAGTTAGTTTTACACTTATACTTTCAGTATATTTTATATTTTCAGCATGTATTGCATGCATTACTTATGGTTTTTATACCGAGATATGTTGTATTTACCTTAAAAGTATAGCCTACCCTGAGTTTCTATTTTGGCCATTTTACATACCGTACATTTCACGTACTGACTCCTTTGGCACTGCATCATTTTATGATGCACATTCAATATCCACATGACAGCAGATATTCAGTACGTCGGCTTTCCAGAGGCAATGGGTAAGACTTTTTTTGCTTTCAAAGGACTCTAGTCAGTATAGTTTATGTGTTTAATTTTACAGTCAGGTAGTGTGGGTCTTGTTGCGGCACCTATCTCAGTACAATAGAGACTTCATGGACAGAGTTAGTGAGCACAATATAGTAGAGGCTTCATGGATAGAGTTAGTGAGTCAGTCTAGCCCTTTCATTCAGGCATTTTAAGCATTATTACTAATGTATTAAGAGATGTTTTCAGATTTTGTATAAAGCATGATTGAGACTCTTGAGTTTTACTATATATATTTTAAAAGGTTCATCTTGTAAAGCTTCTGCATGCATGTTAAAGTTTCCAGTCGAGTAAGTCAACCAGACCAATGGTTTGCTTGGAGACCAGCAATGATTTCTCGAGTGCTAGTCACGTCTAGGGTGTAGACTCGGGGAGTGACATGTAATTCATTTTTATATACATAATGCAATTTTTTTTTCCTAAAAAAGTATAATACCTTTATACTAATATATATATATACACACACATACACACATACACATATATAATTCACAATACATAATATAATTACTATAGGTGATAAATATTTCTTTAATATGGTAAATCTGGATAATACATTTAACATATATTTAAAAGCAATAAATATTGTGTAAAAGAAACTCAAAAAGATAATTATTTCAATTAAATATCACTAATTTTTGGACAAAATTTTCACTTTTATTTGGACCGGTTCGGTTTACCACCATTTTCCACTAGGTCACAATTACTCCAATTTCACTTGCCTCTCTTTTCTCCGTCAATGCCGTCGGTGACGAACTGAACCTGAAGGCGGTGATCTACATAGTTTGCCTTAAGTTCTTTTGTTATTTTTAAAGTGTTGGAACATAGGTAGCTTCAAATTTACCAAACTGAACCTGAAGGCGGTGATCGGAGATTCCAGCGACTTCTACGGACTACGGCCGTGAATATTCATGTAATACGCCTTGTTCTTTCCAATTTAGGTGGAGGAGGATAACTAGATTAGTCCAAAAATGATAAATTATGAGTTCAAGAACACACATAAGATGCCCTTACCTTTTGGGGGCAAAAGAAAATGCCTCGATTCAATATCCCAATCCTACGTGCTAAAGTAGACTTAAAATTTGCTTCTCAACTTCTTCTTTTTTCCTTTTGGTTTATCAATTGTTTGCTATTTAGAACTAAATGGAATATAAGTTAAAAAAATTAGTGTTAATTTAAATATTCAAAAACTATAAGCTAAAATGACGCAAGTTGTAATTATTTCTACTTTAAAACAAAAACGTAATACACTAAGAGGGTGTTTGGATAAGCTTAAAAGTTGGTTAAACCTGCTTTTAAGCTCTTTTTAGCTTTTGAAAGTGTTTGACAAATCCTAAAATAGTTTAAAATAAGTTAAAAATAACTTAAAATAAGTCAAAAGTTAGAAGTTGGTCTCCTGCTCTTTTTTTTAGCTTAAAAGCCATTGACCAACAAATTTATCTTTTTATCCCTAATGTTTGCTTAAAATTTCTATATATTTTACTCCTACTTTTTTTTCTATTTTTCTTTCATTGTTTTTAAATTTTGCTCTTTTTGTCCCTTGCTTTTTCCTTCTTCCATTTTCTCCTCCTTCCTCTTTTTTCTTTTCTTCCATTTTTTTCTTCTTTTTGTTGCCCTTTCTTTCTTTTTTTTTCTTCTAAATTATGTTCTCCTTATTTTATTTTTTTAATAAATTTTTTATGATAAAGAAGAAATATAATCATTACTTATTGCAAATATAATTAAAAAAACTCAAATATTTTATGTATTTTATTAAAATTATATATTTTAAATATTAAAAACAACTTAGACATATAAATTAACTTATATAATCAATTTATATTGAATTAATCTAATTTAGAAACAAAACTTTAGAATAATAATTAACTGTAATAGTTTAAAGAGTATTTAAGATATTTTGATAAAAGAAAGTGTTTAAGAGCACTTTGACCAAACATATTAACAATTTTTATCAGCTTAAATATTTTTATCCAAACACATAATTAGTTATTTTTAAAATAAGTTTAACACTCTTTATAAGTCACTTTTTTTCATCCCGTTACTTCTTTCTGTGGAAGAGAAGAGTACTGATGGATTCTAGAATTCATTTGTTTCTTAACAATTTCGTACTATTCAGCAAAACTTTCACAATATTGATTAAGAAGGGTGTGTGTGTTACATTTTAACAGAAGGGTGTGTGTGTTACATTTTAACAGAAGGGTGTGTGTGTTACATTTTAACATTCTTCATTCTATGTTTTTGTGTTAAAAACGTTTCTTTCTTTTCCTAATCATACAGGTTGGAAAATTTTTGAGGACCATTGCCTGTACAGAGACACAATTATGGGCTGGACTTGAATGTGGTATTAGAGTATGGAATTTCTCACATCAGTATAAGCCAGGAATGGGAATTGGAGAGGAGATGGGGATGCTGCGTCATTTTATGAGTCAACAAATACATCGCCAACATTATGCTTGATGGTTGATAGTGGGAGTTGGTTGATCTGGAGTCGACACAAAGATGGCAAAATTAGGTCCTGGAAGATGGACAAATCAAATTTTGATGAATCTCCTTTCAAGGAAGGCGTCTCCTGCCAGGCTCATCGCGCTTCTCTTCTTTCCATGGTCATGTCTTCCTATGCTAACATTTCAACTTATCCTTGTTCACATTTGTAATTCATTGTGAAAAGAAAACAATGATCCCCCCATAAATGTTTATGATTAATCAGTCTACTGAAATTATTGTTTGTGCACTGGTGAACTGAAAATAAGCTTAGCTCCTCTTGGTTCCGGTGGCTATGGTTGGGATACATCGTTTGGAGTTTCTAGTTAGCTTGGAAATTAGGCACAGAAGAAGGAAAATGAGTTTATTTACTTGTAAGAGTAAGGATCCTTTATTTCCATACTGGTAGCAATGTTGATTAATATGAGGATTTTTGGATCCTAACTATTTTTGTGCGATGCTGAAAATGATGGGATGTTTCACTTAAGCATTAAAATAACTTTGACAGAAAAAAATGGAAGAGATGCTAGGGTAAGCATCTTTCTCGATGTGTCTGAGACAACCAACCAGCCAGTTATCTGGACTGATAATTAACCTTCAATTATCCCTTTATGCTGATTGCACACGAGGTCTCTTTGTCATTTTGCTCCATAGTTTCACTATAGCTGTATGCCTTTTTTTGCAAGTCTTGCAATAATTATGAAGAACACTTGTGGAATGCTTATTTTGAAGTTCAATTTTCTAGGTTATAACCTGAGCTTATATTTCTTAGTTTCCTCAATATCATTGATTCATGTATGTTATTTTGTCTTTCTGGTAATTGAGAACTCAGTTGTTAGCTCATGTCATCGCATTAATGATGAAAAGTATTGTTTCTAATTTTCTGATGGACAAGTATCATGACAGTTTAGTTGCATATCCAGGTGATATATGGTCAGGATCGGAGGGTGGTAATATTAGGGTTTGGCCATGGGAATCTCTTGAAAAATCTCTCTCTTTATCACCAGAAGAGAGACACATGGCTGCTTTACTTGTGGAATGGTCATTTGCTGACCTTAGGAGCCAAGTTACAGTAAATGGTGTTTGTAACATCTCATCTTCTGATGTGAAGTGTTTGTTATCTGATCATGTAAGAGCAAAAGTGTGGGCAGCTGGATCAGCATCCTTCTCATTATAGTAGGTTCCTCTTTATTGCTTCCATCTGAACGATTATGTGTGCATAATACACTGTCACTCCTAATTACTCAGATAGTTAGGAAACTGCAGGGATGCACGGACAAGGGAACTCCTAAAAGTTTACAATGCAGAAGGTCAAATTGAAAACCGGGGTAACATGTCATCAGTGCAAGACCAAGCAACAGAGGATGAGATAAATACCAAGCTTGTATCCAAATCTAAAAAGGAAAAGCCACAAGGAAGTAGCTTTTTGCAGCGTTCACGTAATGCTATAGTGGGAGCTGCAGAAGCTGTCTGTTGGGTTGCTTCAAAGGGGGCAGGAGCATTTGCAGAAGATAGTAAAAAAACAGAAGTCCTTGTGCTTGCAGCCGATGGAATGATTTGGAGCGGGTGCTCAAATGGTTTACTTATGCATTGGGATGGAAATAGCAACCGTTTGCAAGATTTTCATTACCATCCTTGTGCTGTTCTAAGCTTATGCACTCATGGTTCTCGGATATGGGTTGGCTACATAAGTGGCATGGTACAGGTGCTGGATCTTGAAGGAAACTTACTAGTTGGCTGGGTTGCTCACAATGGGCCTGTAGTAAAAATGGTAGTTGGGAATAACTATCTTTTCAGTTTGGCTACTCATGGTGGTATACGTGGATGGAGTCTTGCCTCTCCAGGACCTATTGATGACATAATACAGTCAGAATTAGTTGAGAAAGAACATGTGTACACTAGAAAAGAAGATTTCAGGATATTAGTTGGCACCTAGAATGTCGGTCAGGGAAGAGTTTCACAGGAAGCACTTGCAGCTTGGCTTGGTTCCACAGTTTCAGATGTTGGAATAGTAATGGTTGGGTTGCAAGAAGTAGAAATGGGAGCAGGTTTTCTTGCAATTTCTGCTGCAAAAGAAACTTTAAGCTATTTCACTTTCTATATGTTATAGGCAGTCCGGCTGTATAAGAGAGTTTAAAATCATATGCAACTAGTGGTTGTGCTGTTTGGTGAACATTGCACCAGAAAAAAAAAACACTCCATCTGTTTCTATTTATGTCTTAGTTTGACTAAGCATGAAGTTTAAGAAAATTAGGGAGACTTTTGAATCTTGTTGTCTTAAACTAAAAGTGTATAATGTAGTAAGACACACAAATTGAAATAGAGGTATTGGAAACTTGATCAGTTTGTTATTTATAACAAAAGTAGTCAAGAATCCCAGTAGCTGACAGAGTTAACAGCCTTTGTCATAAGAGAATGATAGCATGATGCAATCTTCAAGTAGTTATACCCTCTTTCATTGATCTGTCTCATTGACGCTGTGTCTCTTTTGCTCAGCTAATCCCTGAGATAAGGCCGAGAGATTGGAGGGCAGGCAAAAGTTAGCACTAAGATACTTCTACTATAGATGCCTAATTTGGCACACATGTGGATAGTGTAATCTAATTTCCATGGACTTGTGTCATGTGCACAGCATTATCACTCATGTCAACTGTAGGTAGGACTGGAAGGAAGTGCAATGGGGCAATGGTGACCGGATGCCATAGGTAAGGCATTGGATGAAGGATCAACCTTCGAACGTGTAGGATCAAGGCAACTAGCTGCATTGCTCATTGCTATCTGGTAAGAGCTTAGGAAGGTTATTTTAGTGATCTGTTTTCTCTTTGTAAGCTGATGTCACCAAACTATAAAAACTGCATTCTTCTTCATAAAGCTTCATATTTCTAGCTGAATTTGGGTGTTGTAGTTCTACCTCAAGCTCAAATTCCTACTTGTACTATTTTACTCATTTCTTCATCGATGATATTTAATCAGGGTGAGGAAAACTCTCAGAAATGATGTCGGAGACCTTCATGTTGGAGCAGTTGCATGTGGTTTAGGACGTGCAATTGGTAACAAGGTAACTTTCTACCTGATGTTTAACTTGTATTATTAATCAAATGTTTGTTTGTTTACATTAGGATAGATACCACAGATGCTCATGACATAGAGCTGCTTGTTCTACTAAATTGTTGGTTCTTGCCTTTATGAAGGAACAATGAGTGGCTGGTATAATTTTCTCATGTACACATTTACAATGCAGGGTGGAGTTGGTCTGAGGTTAAGAGTATTTGATCGAATAATGTGCTTTGTGAACTGTCACTTGGCTGCTCATTTGGAAGCAGTCACCCACCGCAATGCTGATTTTGACCATATCTATCGAACAATGTCCTTCACCCGGTCTTCTAACCTTCTTAACAATGCTGCTGGTGTGCTGCGATACCTGTTTTTCTATTGCACTGTTGTCTTCTCCACGTATTTACTATGGCTGCTTTGCTCTTCTGGCTTGCCATCAATCCTCGCAGTTGGAGTCTCATCTGCTGCTCAAATGCTTCGTGGTACAAATGTATGGATGTGCATTTCCTATATAATTTTTTGTCCAGTAATTTTATATTCTAATGCAGTTCAAGTGATGCCTTCTCATGTACAACAGGCTGCAGCAATTAATCCTGATGAGGGAAAGCCTGATCTTGCTGAAGCTGATATGGTGATTTTCTTTGGTGATTTCAATTATCGTCTTTTTGGGATATCTTATGATGAAGCAAGGGACTTTGTCTCACAAAGAAGCTTTGATTGGCTTCGAGAGAGAGAGAGAGCACTTAATAGCAGAAATGAGAACAGGTAGAGTTTTCCAAGGAATGCGTAAAGCAATCATCAAATTTCCTCCAACTTAGAAGTTTGAAAGGGGGAAACCAGGATTAGGAGGGAAAGTATATTTGTAATGATATAGAATGTGACTGAACAACTTAGTTTCCTTTCATTATTATTAGAATAGGAATAAGATTACATTTAGAATTGGAATAGAAATAGTATGTTGTTTCCTAGTTGGATTAGGTTGTAGTGTCTATAAATAGGGTCTTTGTGTTGCAATGTAGACACACATGTAAATACACAATTCAATGATATATTTTTCCCAATGTTTCTCACATGGTATCAGAACATTCGTGAGAGGAAAAAAAAAACAGAAAAGCAGCGTCATTGTTCCGGTGGCTGGTTGGTGTCTTCTTCGTTCCTGTGGGTGTTGTGCAAAAACCAACATCATCAATAGGCTCGGATACCCCGGGCGACCACAACCCAGCCAGACCCACTAGAAAACCTCCCCTCACGCGCCCTCACGTACCGTTGGAAGAGGCTGTTTTTCGGCAAAAGTTGCTTCACGCGCCGGTGCGTGTGGCAGTTTCTGGCAAGATTTTTTGTCGATTCTTTTTTCCAGCAGGGTCGCCTCTCCATTCCGAGGCTACCCCTGTAATTTTTCCCCAGATTTGATCGCCGAAATTAGGGTTTCGGTAATTTCAAGCAATTTTCGGCGACTGTTCATTGTTTCCAGGCAATTTTTCAGCCAATTTTTTTTCGACCAGTTTTCTTTTGGCTACAAAAGTTTGATTCTAAAGATGTCCTTTGGGATTGATATGTTTAGCTTAAAAAGTACAGGAATAGGAAGTTCTAATCCTATGATCACTTTAGAACCATTAATGGGTAGTTCCAACTACTTAGCACGGGCTTCCTCGGTTGAACTATGGTGCAAAGGTCAAGGTGTTCATGACCATTTAACAACCAATGCTTCTGTGGTAGATGAAAAGAAAAAGGCTATTGAGGAATCTGCAACAGCTAAAGCACAATGGGATAGGGTTGATGCTCAATTGTGTAGTCTCCTATGGCGTTCTATTGATTCCAAGTTGATGCCCTTGTTTCACCCATTCCAGACATGTTATATAGTTTGGGACAAGGCTTGTGCTTTATATACTAATGACATATCTCGATTTTATGATGTAGTATCTTTTATGACCAACTTAAAAAAACATGAATCCAATATGTCTACATACTTGGGACAAGAGCAGGCAGTCATGGAGGAATTTGAAACATTGATGCTAGTCACTGCGAACGTCACAACACAACAAGAGCACATACAAACATTGTTTTTAGTCCTTACACTTACTGGACTTCCTACTGATCATGATTCTGTGCGCGACCAGATCGTAGCTAGCCCTACCATCCCTAAAATGGATGAATTATTCTCTCGATTACTTCGTCTTGCTGTGCCGCCCAGTCCTAAAGTAGTTTCATCACCCACCATTGACTCATTTGTTCTTCAATCTCAAACTACTGATAAACGAACATCTACTATGGAGAACCGACGAGGAGGTGGCCGTTCTGAAAGATCTCGCTCTAAGTGTAGTTATTGTCACAAGCCTGGACACACTCGTGACATATGTTATACTTTGCATGGTCCACCCCTCAGTTATGATCCCATTGTTATAAAGGAATACGATGAATCCTTTCAAAATCGAGCAAATAAGCAAACTGTTGCTCAGCCTAATGTTTCTGTTGCTCCACCTGACCGATCATCCAATAATGCTTATATTGCTCAGGCCGAGTATGATGAGTTCCTTCAGTATCGAGCAAGTAAGCAATTGTCTTCACAAGCAGCATTGGTTTCTCAACCTACTGTTCCTGTTGCGGATAATCCTTTTGCTTGTGTTTCACAGTCTAGTACTTTTGGATCATGGGTTATGGACTCAGGCGCTTCTGATCATATTTCTAGTAACAAAACACTTTTGTCTGATATTATTTACTCACAATCCCTTCCTGTTATTACTTTGGCCAATGGGATCCAGAAAAAACCAAAAGGGATTGGAAAAGTCCAACCTTTACCTTCTGTCACCTTAGATTTTGTTCTTTATATTCCTGGTTCTCTTTTTAATTTGGCATCTATGAGTCGTTTGACGCATTCCAACCTTTACCTTCTGTCACCTTAGATTCTGTTCTTTATGTTCCTGGTTTTCCTTTTAGTTTGGCATCTGTTAGTTGTTTGACGTGGGACTTACATTGTGGCATTTATTTTTTTGATAATTTTTTCCATATGCAGGATTGCAGTACGGGACAAATGATTGGCACAGGACATGAATCACAAGGCCTTTACTATTTACCTCTTCAAATTCCTTCACAGCTTGCTTTGTCACAGATATTCCAGAGCTAATTCACAAACGTTTAGGACATCCTAGTCTATCTAAACTCCAAAAGATGTGCCTACTTTGTCTAGTTTATCCTCATTACATTTTCACGTAGTACTGAGGGTCGTTCCGAGTCTACTTTTTCTTTACTTCATTCTGATATTTGGGGTCCTAGTCGAGTTAGTTCAACCTTAGGATTTCGTTATTTTGTTAGTTTCATTGATGATTATTCAAGATGTACTTGGGTTTTCTTAATGAAAGATCGTTCAGAGTTATTTTCTATATTTAAAAGTTTTTTTGTTGAAATCCAAAACCAATTTGGTGTTTCCATTCATACTCTTCGTAGTGATAATGCGTTAGAATATATGTCCTCTCAATTTTAGGAGTTTGTGAGTCACCAAAGAATTATTCACCAGACATCTTATCCGTACACCCCTCAGCAGAATGGTGTAGCAGAACAAAAAAATAGGCATCTTATTGAAACTGTTCGCAGTCTTCTCATTGAGTCCCATGTCCCGCTGCGTTTTTGGGGTGATGTTGTGCTTGCCTTTTGTTATTTAATTAATAGAATACCCTCATCTTCTATTCAGAATTAGGTTCCACATTCCATAGTTCATGAAAGGACCAAGCACATTGAGATTGATTGTCACTTTGTCAGAGAAAAAAATACTCTCAAAAGATATCGTTACAAAGTTTGTGAAGTCAAGTGATCAACTTGCTCTGTCTTCACCAAGTTTCTCACTGGTCCTTTGGGAGCACATGCTTTGTTCATAACTTAGCTCCAGGAAAAGATAAATAGCCTATCGTGCTTTCAAATGTGTCTTTCTTGGTTACTCTCGAGTTCAAAAAGGGTATCATTGTTATTCCCCTGACCTTAATCGATATCTCATGTCTGCTGATATCACATTAATTATATCTGTAACAAGCTAGGTGCTTATGATTTGCTCTCGAGTTCAAAAAGGGTATCATTGTTATTCCCCTGACCTTAATCGATATCTCATGTCTGCTGATATCACATTCTTTGAATCTCAACCTTACAATACATTATCTGATCGTCCTGATATCTCTGAGGTCTTACCTCTACCTCAGGTCCTACCTATACAGACTTTTGAGAAATCTCCAATTGTAGTGCCACCTTTAACAAAAGCTACCAAACCTCCACCTCTCTTGACTTATCATCGTCGTCTACGCCCAACACCAATTGAGTTATCATCGTCTCATATCATCCTATTATGCTTTTGTATCGTCTTTGTCCTCTATTTTCATCCCTAAGACTACAATTGAAGCACTTTCTCATTCGGGATAGAGGCAGGCTATGGTTGATGAGATTTCTGCTTTACATACGAGTAGTACTTGGGAACTTGTTCCCCTTCCTGTAGGTAAATCCACTGTTGGTTGCCGTTAGGTTTATGCAGTAAAAGTTGGTCCAGATGGTCACCTTGATCGACTTAAGGCTCTCCTTGTTGCCAAATGATATACTCAAATATTTGGGTTCAATTTTAGTGATATGTTTGCTCCGTGGCTAAAACGGCATTAGTTTATATTCTTCTGTCTATGGCTGCCATTCGTCATTGGCCTCTTCATCAGTTGGACGTTAAGAATGCTTTTCTACATGGTGATCTTGCGGAAGAAGTCTATATGGAGCAACCACCTGGTTTTGTTGCTCAGGGGGAGTCTAGTAGACTTGTATGCTGATTGCGCAAGTCACTCTATGGTTTGAAACAGTCTCCGCGAGCATGGTTTGAAAAGTTTAGCACAGTAATTCAGGAGTTCGGCATGACTCGTAGTGAAACTAATCAGTTTGTATTTTATCGGCATTCTGCAATAAATTTATGTATTTATTTGGTTGTTTATGTCGATGATATTGTTATCACTGGCAGTGATGAAGATGGTATCATTGCTTTGAAGCAACATCTCTTTAAGCATTTCCAAACTAAAGATCTTGGCAGATTAAAGTATTTTCTAGGTATTGAGGTTGGTTAGTTTGCATCAGGTATTGTTATTTCTCAACGCAAGTATGCCTTAGACATTCTTGAGGAGATAGGGATGATGGGATGTAGACCCATTGACACTCCTATGGATCCAAATGTTAAACTTCTTCTAGGACAGGGGGAGCCACTCAGTAATCCTGAAAGGTATATACGACTAGTGGGAAAGTTAAATTATCTCACAATGACTAGACCTGACATTTCATTCCCTGTGAGTGTTGTAAGTCAGTTTATGACTTCCCCTTGTGATAGTCATTGGGATGCAGTTATTCGTATTCTACGATATATAAAGTCAGCACCCAAAAAAGGACTACTCTTCGAAGATCGAGAACATGAGCATGTCATGTGATATACAGATGCTGATTGGGCAGGATCACCCTCTGATAGGCGGTCTACATGTGGATATTGTGTATCAATAGGAGGTAATTTAGTGTCATGGAAGAGCAAGAAACAGAGTGTGGTTGCTCGATCAAGTGCAGAGGCAGAATATCGAGCAATGGCTACAGCAACTTGCGAACTTATCTGAGTGAAGCAGTTATTGAGGAAGCTAAAATTTGGTGAAGTTGATCCAATGAAACTTGTGTATGATAATCAAGCGGCCCTTTATATTGCGTCAAATCCAGTGTTTCATGAAAGGACCAAGCACATTGAGATTGATTGTCACTTTGTCAGAGAAAAAAATACTCTCAAAAGATATCGTTACAAAGTTTGTGAAGTCAAGTGATCAACTTGCTCTGTCTTCACCAAGTTTCTCACTGGTCCTCGTATTAATTATATCTGTAACAAGCTAGGTGCTTATGATTTGTATGCACCAGCTTGAAGGGGAGTGTTTGAATATGAATAGGATTACATAGTCCTATTTAGAATTGGAATAATATGTTGTTTCCTAGTTGGATTAAGTTGTAGTGTCCATAAATAGGGTCTTTGTGTTGCAATATAGACACACATGTAAATACATAATTCAATAATATATTTTTCCCAATATTTCTCACAATTATGTTTAGAATGGCACGGTTTGTTTCAAGAACTAATTTAAAGATTGTCCTTTGTGAATAGTCCTACATAATGCATAGGTCCAAAAGCATTAACCATACTTCCCATTTTCCACTTTAGGATATGATTCTGGAGAGAAGAAACGAATTCCAGCTTGGTGTGATCGAGTATTGTATCGAGACAACAGGACAAACCCTACAATAGAGTGCAGTTTAGGGTGTCCTGTCGTTGCCTCTATTATACAGTAAGTCTTTTGGCGGGGGTTCTTCAGATTTGCTTTTCTTGCTTTATCCTGAAACTTCTCTCTTACGTAATAGGTATGAGGGTTGCATGGAAGTAACAGAAAGTGATCATAAGCCTGTAAGGTGCAAGTTTAATGAACTTGCTCATATTGATCGATCAGTAAGGAGACAAGAGTTTGGAAAGGTTTTCCAGACCAATGAGAGAATCAGGTCTATGTTAGACGAACTACGTTATATCCCAGAGACAAATGTTAGCACCAGCCAAATTACTATACAGAATCAAGAAACATTACAACAACAACAACATGGAATCCCACAAGTGGGGTCTGGGGAGGGTAAAATGTACGCAGATCTTACCACTACCTCATAGAAGTAGAGAGGCCGTTTTCAGTTAAAAATTTCCAACAAAAGCAGAGAAGACAGAGTTCTCTTTCAGATCACCTGTAGTGGTCAGTCCACCACCAAAGAGAATGGGCTAGCATCACAGTGTCGTCCCAGAGGTTCCTTTGGTTTTCCCAGGTGGCTTGAGGTGATTCTTCATTTCCTAGATGCTCTTAGTTTGGGTTTATACTTTTTCATCCCACAGGAGCAAGAAAAACAAGTCCTTTTTCTCTTGGTGGAACAGTATTACCTCTTCTCTGGAGATTACTAAAAGAGCCTAAAATGATGAATTAGATTATAGGCTGTCCCTTCATTCTGATATGTAAGAAAGAAAAGATGGAATAAGCATTAGTAAAATGGACCAGCCAAGCAACTCCTTTTTCTCTTAGTTGATGCCTTATCTATTGCTTTGTTAGCCTCTTTGCTTTAGCATATACTTTTTTGGAACTGAACATGGGTCTCTACTGCAAGCGATTCCATCTACTGATTGTCCGATTCAGGTCACACCTGCAGCTGGCATCATCAAACCCGATCAAGCTGCTGAGATCTTGGTTCAACATGTGGATAGCCGGTCATTAGAAAATTCTGTTGATGACACTCTGCAAGGCTGGTGGTCTGAGGATACAGTAAACAAGGAGGTAACTTTGATGATCTTTATTAAAGCCAGTCAGTCAACTGAGGCAAGAACACACCAAGTACATGTGCACCACAGCTTCTCAGCCAATGCACTTCGCATGAATTCAAAAAACAGTGAGAGGAGTAATGAAGTTCCCATCATAGGTCCACACACAAACATGCTGGGAGTAACTCAAATAAGAAGAAAGACTATCAAAACATTCGGGTTCTTTGACAGGAACATGAAAACCTAAGAATCTACAAATACTAGTGCATTACCAGGGGGATTCCAACCAGTTGGATTTTCTTTGCTGTCAATATTGGGAAGGATTTCGATGTAAATAATCATATACAAATAGTACAAAAGCTCGAATTCCAGCTCAGAAAATACCTGTGAGATTTGCTCATCCATGTTTTGTGAGAATCAGGTCCAAAATATTGTTTACATTACTACTCTTTTGGGCTGAAAATTTATGACCAATATTGTGTAGCGATCACTTTTAGTCTATTTTGTGCCTCGCCAAGAAGAGAATTTGTTTTTGCTATTTAAGCACAAAAACCACTTGAGAAAATTTTGAACTGTTACCAGTTCTGTACTGTAAATTTGGCTATTTGGTTAAGCTTTTTCCCAGTCATGAATATGTTCTTCTGATGCCTTACTTTCTCTGCAATCAACATCGTCTATCTAAAAGTAGGTTAAGGGAACTATGTAACTAGCTCACTATAGGAGCTTTTCCCCAAGCTGACAAAAAATTTCTACCAAATAAAAAAGAGGCTGGTAAAGGACAGAACTTCATTACTAGGGGAAATAGATATGATGATTTATATCTCATACATAATAATTTTTAATACATTCTCTATAATGTTTATTATGTATTCAATATCAGCCATCCAACTTCCTGTCATCCACTAGCAATCTGGTACTAGTAACTCTAGGTAGATGGTAAACTCCATGAGAGTTTGTGTTCAAACTATTAACATTCATGGGAAGACTACAGAAGGATTTGCTAAAGCCTTCATCTTGAACTTCTAAGAATGTCACCTCATATGTGCAGCAATTGAGTGAGCTGCAGGAATTCTGTTTAGGGGAATTGTGCAGATATGCATCACCTCGACATTATTGCAGAGTCTCTTGGAACTCTGTCCTCATCTGTTCCTAACTGGTAGATCCTTTTGTTCCTCGTACAATTTGGTATCTGATGCAATTGATAGAAGTTCATCAGACTTGAGGGTTTAGAACCTGCATATATTCACTTATAGTGCTATCTACAAAGCTCCAGGCTTGGTGCCTCGGGCAGAAATTTATCGCCCTCTTTCCTTCTCTCCAACCACCACATATGTAAGTGATATAAAGGAAATCGAAATGGAGAGGCAAGCTGCCCACATGAGCTTATTTATCCAAAACATGAGTTGCTTCTTTGCCTTCTGTTCAATCACAACCACAGAAGTTTGTACCACCACAACAGCAATGGAAATAAACAAGGCCATACTGTCAAACAAGAAAAATATTATGAAAGATGTTTTCCTGGCTATGTGTGCTTCGCCGAGTGAAACCCCATCTGCTTTGTCCTCAATATATTGACCAGGTACAGTGAAGATGGCAGCAAAAGCTACAGTAGCAATAAGGACAGCAACAACTGTTGCATTGTTAATTGCATTGTTAAGACCACTAATGTGGAGCTTTTTCACATTCTTTGCAATTTTCCGCACTCTGAAGCCAGTTTGACGACTGTGTTGGAGTTGGGACTCCACATCATGTCGTATGTCACTGACAGTCTGCTTTAGCTGCTTTGCAGCAGTTGGAGGCTTCCCATCATCTTTAGAATGGGTAGCTCCGGCCTCCTTCAAAATGGAGATGAGCTGCGGAGATCCAGACTTTTCTGCGATATCAAGAGCTGTTTCTCCAGCCTTATTGACCGCATTGAGATTGATGCCCTCAATTGATATTAGACATTGTACCATCTGCAATTACGTTGGTTTAGTTTCAAGTAAAATGGTGAACACAAAGAGCGTGGAATATGATGTTCGCTTCCTTTGTTAAACATGTACGAGTAATCAATCAAAGAACCTAGCTACAAACTCTATTAGGTCAGGAAAAAAAAAAGAATCTTGAAACTGAGGAACATCATATTCACGTATGATGTCATAAAAACATATAGGTAGACTGGGCCTACTTTTTTTTCCTCTGTGCGAGTAGTTAATCTCCAAGCAAAAGGGGTTGCTTTGGATTTATACTACTACGAAGTCTGATTGATTATTGTAAAAGAATCAATATTAGAGTTATTAACTATATCTTTTCGACCAAAACAAATTATATCTTTAATCAAATTGATTATTTTATCATCAAATAATCACAATCTTTTAGAAAGTATCAGAACCAGTTCTGATAATCTAAGCCAAACATGCCTTAAGTATCTCCACAAAACAAGCTTGCCTTTGCAAATTCACTTGTGAGCTACATTGCCATAAGTGATATCATTACTTCTGCATCACCATATTATATCAAACAATGGTGATCTAGCAGTTCGATAGGTAAAGAAACAGATGCTTAAAGATTGCCCGTTAAGAAGGTAAGCAAGAAATCCTTTGCTGTTAGGGTAAGTGGTACCTAGTGTCAGCTTTCTTGTTTTCAGGCGGAATTGAATTCACCAGCTGTTTAAATTAGCTTATCTAGCATATATCAGGCTTATCGGGGAAGAGAAGATTGAGATGAAAGAAGCACCTGAAAGGGAAAAGGGAGTTGAAGTGACAAATAAGCAGTTGACTGCAGTATCTTTTATCAAGTCTTCATTGAGAAAGAAAATCTTATTTAGGATTTTAGGGTATAGTGTTCATTTGTCACCTCAACTTCCTTTTTTACTCTTCGATGTTTCCTAAATCTGCAGCCATCTCCATGATACACAAAAGAGACTTTCTCCATAAATTCAACCCACCTTTTCAATGTGATTCACAAAATGAACAGTTTTACCCCAATTTAGAAGCATTAGACTTCAATATATAAAACACATCATCAATTAGCCGTAGAACACATTAAAACACACAACTTTCTGGGATTTGCTAGTTTACAAGAAATAATAGATTATAAACTGAGACCAACCTGTGGTCGTCCCTTTATAGCTGCAACATGAAGTGCACTGTTTCCTTTGTTATCTTCCAAAGCCAATACAGCAGGATTTGGTTTGATTAATTCAAGCACAATATCAAAATTTTGTCCCTTTACAGCCATGTGCAGGGCACTTTGGCCTTTTTTATCTGTTCTAAAGCCAATCTCAGGATCCTTGCTTAGAAGAGATCTAACTATTTCCAAGTGCCCCATTCTTGCAGCTGTATGGAGAATAGTCTTGCCATTATTACGAGCTATCTTAGCAAGGTTAGAATCGATCTCCAAAAGGAGATTTACTACATCAAGGTGTCCCTGAGCAGCTGCTGTATGTAAGGCTGTAGAGTTGGATGAATCCGTTGTCATGACTAGGTTTGGAAATGAATGCAGCAGTTCTTTGAGTACCTCTGCAATGTAATCCAGAAATTCCTTTTAGGGAGTGGAAGTAAGAAAGGAACATTCTAATTCCATTTTAACAATTGTCACTAAGAAAAGTGTCAGGAAAATGAGAAGCGACCCGAAACAAGCATTTAAGTCTGCTTCACTTGTCATCACAAATTTCTAAACTTTAATATACTCAAGCCACAGAAAGCACAAAATAAATCATACATGTGATGGCAAATCCACAATGTGAGTAGTGGTGTAAGGCTTAATCAATCTTTTTCTGATAAAGTAAAAAAGCTTAATCTTCCCTTTTTAACCTGATCAGTCGCAAAAAAGCTTAATCTTTAAGCCCAAGGAATCTTAAGTTATTTCTTTATTGGTTTTATGTTGGAAGCGGTGACCCGTCCAACTTCTACATATCTTGACAAATCCATAGGACCTGCTAGTACAAGTGTCATATAACACTATCCACTAAGGCTTAAAAGGATGACAAGAAATCACCTAACTCTTTTGCCTTTGCTAGATCTGCACCCTGATCCCTCACAGTCCATTCAAACTTCATTAACTGTGAATCACACACTCGGATAAGGAATCTTAAAGTTAAAAAACATTCATAAACTAAGGTGATATAGCAAATGCAGCAGCTATTGAGAGGAAAGCAGCCGGGGAGCTCAGCTAGCGGACAGACTACTCAAGATCAGACTGGTCAGGTTTGACAAAATCATTTATCAAGATCACGCTTTATCAAGATACTCAAACAGAGAGGAAATTTAAGGAGGAGGATGAAGAAAAAGGATTTCCTTGAGTTCAGCAGACAAGAAATGAAGAATTAGCATTACCAATTCTAAGTGAAAAAGAGAAGTCAAGAGATATCATTAGTCATAGTACCCACTGTTGGTTGATGTATGGATGATGCCAGGAAATTCTGGCATCATTTGGTTCTAGAGAAGTAGTAACATCCATGAATGATGTGCTTAATAGGGCGTTGCCTAGAAGATCTGGGAAGCAGCAAAAGAAGCATTAATGCTGACAAATTTTGGGAACCTGTTGGTAAGGGGAAAGGATTCACAGAGCCCCCAAAGAACGACAAAATCCCGTGCTTCATGGGCTAGTAAAACATCAGTTTCAGAGGGACGCTTTACGTCCATTCCATACGAGTTATCTTTAAACATAATTCCATCAAAAAAGAATCCAAACTACTTTGTGATTGTTTCTGTATCAAATAAATAGATATTTCTTTAAACATTCAATCATTGTTCAAGGCTTCTGACCTTTTCTTTGATGACCAAGATATTTGTCTGGGTCAACCCTTAGGGCCAAGTCAACTGCAGCCTTCAAAACTCAGGGGTAATGGGCCCACCTCTCTCCCACTTAAATACAATGTTCAGTTCATAGGCTTCTGACTTTTTTCTCTTAACACTTCATCAGTCTGAAAGGTAAAATTTTAAATCATTTTATGGGATGAATATGTATCACTTTAACTCAGTTGTTATCCTAACTGTTTTTCCCTTCAAAATTGATACTGAGAAAAAGGATTCGGGAACGCTAGTGTCAATACAATGTTTTAAGTAGTTGATGTAAATGTACAACTTATTGTAATGATCTAGAGTCTTTTCAAAGTGGATCTTTCTCGTTCAAGCCATTTTCACTCAGGCTAAGAATAAAAGCAAGCGCAACTCAAACCCTTTCAACTTCTATCACCATCTGCAGTGATATCACATGGCACACTATTGGATAGGTCCTTATTTATCTTCAAATGCTCACACAACATAATTTACGATTTGTCCATATGTGAGTTTATCCTATCCGAACTTGGTCTTGTCCTCAAATTGTAGATTACCAAGAAGAAGATGCTCTATATCCAAAGTCTTCAAGCGATAACATTCAGGGCCTCAGCATTTAGACTTGTGGAAACATATTTACAATTATCTAGTCTTTTACTGAAGCCATAAGTAATCTGTGACCTATAGCTGCTTAATTTAAAGGTTTAGAAGCTACAATCAATGATAAAAATTTCTCCTAATGTGGGTGAGCAGCAATTATAACATGTGAAGTTAAATTAACATACCCATTATCTCCATAAAGAATGCAATATGTACAAGAAGGAATGCATCATAAGACTCACCAAGATGACCCTGCTTTGCGGCGACGTGGAATGCATCATAACCATTATTTGCTAGAATAGAAGCTGTCTGAAGGTCTAAATGTTTTAACAACTCCGCAACAACCAAACTATGGCCATTCTCTGCCGCGACATACAGGACTGTCTCACCCTCCTGGTTTTGTTTAGATAACAAATCATTGGTGCTTTTGCTATGAATGATTTCTTTCACCTTGCCAAGATTCCCTGCTCGAACTGCCAAGTGAAGTGGGGAATCCCCTCTTTTCCCAGGTGATTCCTTACCCCTTCTCCTCTCACCACCAAAGCTCAGCTGCCTCTCCATTGCTATCCGAAAACTTCTCTGCTTTTCCATCAACCCTCTAAAGCTCTTCTGCTTCTCAATTGTCCCATTTCGAAAACTCTGCTGTTTCTCCATCACCCCATGAAAGCTAATCTGTCTCTCCATCATCACCACAAAATTCAATCCCTTCTATTATAAATCACTAATTTCTCCAACAAAATTTCCAACGCTCTTTCTTCACCTTCAAAAACAACAAAGCTTGAAACTTTTCATCATTATCAGGTCAGTTTTTTAGATTCTAACCCAAGATCAATGATACCACTTCCATGAGAATCAGTCGAAAATATCAAACCAAAAGTGAAACATCAAACCAAACCACCAAAGAGACAAGTTTTCTCCTAAAAATAGAGCTCAAAACCTCATTCATGATGAACCCCACAAGCTGAATAATATTGGTGACAAACCCCAAAACCAACCAACAGATTCTCTACTCATTAAAAGCTGGAGGCAGACAATTTGATGCAAATCTTGAAAAAAAAAAAAGATCAAGAATATTGAAACAAAAACACCATCACCCATGTGGGCTATTTCAATTCACATGTAATAATAATTGTAGTTTAAGCATCCTGAAACAGTTACAATGTTCTTTTCTTTTAAGTATAGTGTATTTATTTCACTTTTCTAGAAAGTTAAGTCTCCACTATTATCCACCCAATTAAACTACACCAACAGAAATTTAAAAAGAAAGAAAGAGGATATTACTACTATTATTATCACCTCTTGTTTTTTTCAGTAGAATAAAAATGAGTAAAATAAAAAAGTTTGTTAGTGAAAGATGCATAATGTTGGCCGCCATTGATGTTGACAAGATAATAGGTGCACTAAAAGACAGAGATGCACTGAGAGCAAAGGGCCATTAACACGCTTCCATATTTTTACAAGGAGTGGAGCACTCCACAATTGTGGGTCCCAACTTTATGTGATTTATTTAGGTATCCTTCTCAAGAAATACAAATCATAAAAGCAACGCAAGTTATTAATAACAAAAAAGGGTTCGAATTGAGAACTTGTATATAATAGGCCGTCCGTTCATCCATATTTACTTGTTTATTATATTAAAATTTTAATATTTAATAATATTTTATTAATTTATAAAATTAATACTTTGCATTTAAGCCTTTGACCCTTAAAGGGTTGCCAGAAACCTTTTTGGCTG
>BAUE01068701.1:0-25736 GCA_000787875.1 Solanum virginianum | reverse complement strand
GAACTCCTCAGTCCTGAAGTACCATATCTTAGTGTTATTGGAGCACTCATGTATCTTGCTAATTCAACTAGACCTAATATAACATTTTCTGTTAATTTGCTAGCAAGGTAGAGTTCTTCCCCAACGCGAAGGCATTGGAATGGTATCAAGCATATTTTGCGATACCTGAAAGGTACAATTGACATGAGTTTGTTTTATACTAACAAAAATTGTGCAGACTTTGTTGGTTATGCAGATGTAGGTTATTTATCAGATCCACATAACGTCTGATCTCAAACAGGCTATTTGTTTACATACAGAGGAACTGCTATATCATGACGATCTACAAAACAGTCTGTTGTTGTTCTTAAACAGGCTATCTATTTACGTACGGAGGAACTGCTACATCATGGCAATCTACAAAGCAGTCCGTCGTTGCTACTTCTTCAAATCATGCTGAAATAATAGCAATTCATGAAACAAGTAGAGAATGTGTGTGGTTGAGATCGATGATACATTCCATCTAAGAGAAGTGTGGACTAAAAAATGATGTCAAAGTGCCCACGGTCATATTTGAGGACAATGCTGCGTGTATAGCTCAGTTGAAAGATGGCTTCATAAAAGGAGATAGAACGAAACACATTTCACCAAAATTATTTTTCACACATGATCTTCAGAAGAAAGGCGAAATTGATGTACAACAAATTCATTGAAAAGATAATCTTGCAGATTTTATTCACTAAGGCATTACCAACGTCAACATTCGAGAAACTGAGATATAAGATTGGGATGAACCGCCTCCAAAGTATCAAATAAAGTTTTCATTAAGGAGAGAATACACGTTGTACTCTTTTCTCCTTGGCTAAGGTTTTATCCCACTGGATTTTCCTGGTAAGGTTTTTAATGATGCAGCTAATGATGTGTATTAAGATCACGTAGAACCTTCCTTTTATATAAACAATTTAGGGGGATTATTGTGAAAAAAAATTGTTTTGTCAAAATAAGTTAGTTTTACTTTGCCAAAAGATGTTGGCTATCAAATTTGATAGGCAATCGTCCTTGTTTTTTTGTCAATTTTGGTTGGCAACTTTATCAAGTTTGTTGGCCAAACTTTTCCTATATATACCTCTGCAATTGCATAGAAAAAGATATAAAAAGGAATACATACACAGATATCTTTTTCACTTCCTCCCTTCTGATTAATTTTTCTAGTTTCTATTATTCCTCCATAGAATTTATTCTAGTTAATTCTAGATTTATTTTATAACATTTTTCAAATAATAGCTATAAAATTGAGTCCATAAACGGGCCTTTCAATGACTAAGACGTTGATCATTCATGTCATATTGAGCTTATTATCTTTCTAATTAACAAAAATTCACCAGATAAGAAGTCATTGGTTGTTGATAAATTTATGGGGTATGAGTTTACATGTTCACATAACAACCTCTTCAAAAGGTTTTATTTCCTACACTTTCCAAAACTTCACATTACAATTTTCTTACTCAAAACACTCTTTTATTTGATTCTTCCCCTTCACTGCATCAAATTCAAATAACAAAGCACATAACTATCACCTGTAAATTTAATTCCCAAAAGGATCTCATTCAAATAACAAAGCACATAACTATAAGATACAACACAATGCTCTTTGCCTTTAAAAATCTGTCTTCCTATTTATTTATTCTCGGTTTATATAATTGTAATTGCAAATTCCTATTTCCTTTGCAGAAGGTTGAAATAATTAAAAGCGTACATTTATATGATAGATGCAAAAAAAGAGTCAACAATGCATGTGAAAGACTCGTCTAATGGTTATTATTCTTCAAAACTCTAGTGTTTTACTTAAATACAATAAAAATCTTTTGAAAATGGAATATCTAAAAATCTTAATTTGCATTTTCTCTTTAGTTTTCACATATTTTTAGAAACGTACACAATTGCTCCATTTACTTGATATCTTACAATAGGGTAAAAGAAAAAAAAATCAAGATTCATATACTTTTCTGCAAGTTTAACGGGTTTAGCTATGGCAATTAACTTTGTTTGAACTTTCTAGAGCCTTAAAAAGAAGCAAAAATTACAGAAATACACAACTTATGTTTACATAATTTCATATAATCCTAACTTTTTTTAAAAATTACGAAAATTCTTTAGATGATACAAAACTGCAACACTTATTGATACAAATTACAATCGTTACTTCTCCATGTATCATAATTAAAATCCCTTAATGCTCTTATTTTTTCGACATGTATCACTGGTTTCGTTTTTGTATTAAAAAAAAGGGATTTTTGATAATTTTAAAAAAATATTAGTTGAAATTAACTCTAAAAAGTATGTGATTTGTGTAAGTTGCCCTAAAAAGATTCCCATTCCTTGGGTTGTCAAATGAATTACTATCTTTCTTTATAATTACATTAAAAAAACAAAATCATATGATCACTCAACTATAAATTTTGTTCTCAAAAAGTCATTAATTAACTTTGAATTTTTAACCCAATAATCATTCAATTATGAGTTTTTCTCTTAGAAAACTACTTGAATATATTTTTAGTCCAAAATAAGAAAATCTAAATAATTCAAGACCAAATTGATAGAAGTTTCTTGTGTAATTAAATTAAAATTGTATCCATCAATTGTTTAGTGCAAAACGCGAATAATTTTAAAAAAATTCTTGTCTCTCACCTAGTAACACGTGGCAGAGGCATCATTCCGAACACCAGAAATTTTTTATGGGATGTGCCCGAACTCCCAAAGGAGAACACTACGGAGATCTAGAAAAAGCATCAACTTTTTCAACAAGGACTGGCATGAGCCATTAATTAATTAATTAAAATTAAAATATAGTAGTCTTTTGAAATATTTTTATGGTCTTTAGAATACTCTATGTTTTATCATCTCCTTGGAAAAGGAAAAAAGATATTCTTATCTTTATTTTTAGTTATATCAAATTGTAATTTTATTTTAATAAATAAATAGAGTATCAAAAATATTTAATTTAATAATAATAAATTGAGGAATAATTTTTTTTAATCTCAAAAATGATAAGTAAAAGTAAATTAAATAATTTTTTTTTGATAACATAATAAAGACAAAAATAATAGGTGCAGTGTGGGATTGATAGAGCAGTGGGTGACGCAGGCTTGTATTAGCAGCAAAGCAACAAGATATCACTGTTGATTCGTCTCTTCTTTTCTACAAGTTTCATCTGTTGCACCTTCTTCGGTTATTGGATTGTAAGAGAAAGGTAGATGAAAGTATAAATCGCCAAGAACATGTTCAGAAACTTTGAATTTTTTTTCTTTTAATGTTTATTGTTCTTTTTGCTTGTCTAAGTTGGTAATGATGTTTGAGTACTGGAATTGTAAGGTTTGGAGATGAGTAATTTGCTGATCTACTTACGGTAGAGTTTTGGTATACCGATAGTAATTGATGTACTTATTACTTTGGTTTTCAACTTTCATTAAGGATTTTATCATGTATGGATGTTTATAAAGAGAAATGAAATGAAGCGGTCTTGCTTAAAATGTTTCCGTCTGGCCTATCAATCATAGTCATATTTGGTTCCAGCTGTTAGGATGAGAAATATTCCATGTAGCAGTAAATGTTGTTAATGAAATTCACCAACACAATAAAAACCACATAAGCGAAATTCTGACCATGGAAGATACATTAGTAACAATTTGGTATATGTTTAGCCGATTTGGGCATAGGACAAGGTTCGTATATTGCTTGGTAATCAGAATGAAGGCCATAGTTTTTGTTCTGGGATCATTAAGTTTAAACTAGTCTCCTATTTTTGTAAAATAAAAAAATAGTCTCCTGTTATGGCAACAGTATTTGTTGGACTCTTTCAGATGCCTCCTTATTACATCACACATAGCAAACGAAATAAGCACTTGGCATGTTAAATGTGGTTTTGATTGTTTTTTTACTTATCAGCTAAATGCATTTCCGGTTTCCTCAACTTTTACTAAATTTTGCTAACTTTATTTTTCAGTTGCTCGTGGTATGTGTCTTTGTACTTCATTAGATGTGATTCCCTTGTCCTTTTGTCTTTTGGAATGCTTTATTCACTGGACCTAAAATTGATTTGATTCTTTTATTTTAACATCTAAAACTGTTTCTTAAAGGTTGCAAGCCCTCACAAATGCTTTGGATTGGCATTCTGTGAGACTGAATGATTCTGGTTCTCTTTTAACAGCTCAGTTCTGGTATGTCGGGACGTTTGCATGCTTCATCCTCAATTTATAAGCGTATGACATCCAGGGATTCCGTTAATGCTGACATTGAAGCTGATTCAGGTGGGTCAACTCTCTTGTAAGTAGCTCTCTATGTTATCTTGTGCACTTAGTTTCTTAATTTTATTTAAAGAGGATTATTCACCAAGGTAATATCAGTTCCTTGGATTCGTCAGGTCCATTTTTTAAGAATTGTCAGTACTCTAATTTTAATAGTATGTGTTATTTGTCTGACTGCAATTACTTCGCACAGGCAATGACTAATGAAAATAAAACAGAGCTAAAAGAATCTCTTATGATATTCCTCTCACTCTGATTCTTTGTTTAATATTCTTTTAAATTCTTGAATTGCAACTTAGATCTTCTTCAGAATGGTGTAGAGAAAGAGATGACAAATCCCTCTTGGAAGTATTCGTGTCCACATGTGCTCGTGGCAATAATAGTTTCATTTCTTTTTGGCTATCATCTTGGGTTAGTTCTGGAAATTTAACTCTCTTCTCTGCAACACTCTTTCTATAATCTTGAGCGGTATCTTCTGTCTGGTCTGGAGATTTTCTCCTTGTTAAAAAGAAATTGTCTCGTTCCTGTGTCTTCTGCAGGGTAGTGAATGAACCACTTGAAAGTATTTCAGCTGATCTTGGCTTCAGCGGGGATACATTGGCAGAAGGTACCTGGCATTTTATCCTTTTGGAACATATGTCATTTCTTTTTTGAATTCGAAGTTTTATATTTTCCTGTGAATGGAGGTCTGGTGGTGAGTATTTGTCTGGCTGCTGCCTTTGCTGGATCCTTGATTAGTGGTTGGATTGCTGATGGAGTTGGCCGTCGTCGAGCCTTTCAGTTGTGCTCATTGCCTATGCTAATGGGTGCTTCTTTATGGTAAAGTCTAAATCTCCTCCATGCTTATCTATATCCTTTGTTTGGGGTGGTAAACTAAAGGTTGTTTCTCATGCTCCTTTTTGCATTAAGATATACCTTGGGTCTTGCAGGATCTTCTTTTAAGGAAGGCTGTTTTTGATAATGTTCCTGATAAAGATTAAATAGAAAGTCAGTGCACTGAAGAGTTTATGAAAAGTAAAGAGGTCTCATGATTTAGGGAAGGCCTGCGTAAAGTTACTTTGGTATCTTCTCAAAAAGGATTTTGCAGGAGCCTGAGTTCTGAGTTGTTTTTCTCCGACTCTGCCAAAATTAAAAAAAGAGGAAGAGTACTTACATTACAAGATTAACTTATCAATAGCGTGCCGCTGGGAAGAAAATACTATCTCCATTTAATCAATTTTAAAGTATAAAAGATGTCCAAAAAGACGCATGGTCATGGTTGCGTCTATGGCTGTAGTGCAATTTGTAGGCTATTTTTCTTTTGTCTATTTTCCTCGCTATCATGGCAATTCTTTTGTTGATTAATCACACTATGCCTCACCTCTTCATTTTGCATTAAGGTTTCGTGGGTCGAGTTCTTCTAGCCTTGTTGTACCCTAAGACCACATATCTTGCACTTATACATACACTAAAAGCATACGGTAGTGGCTTAAGAAACATGTCCGTTGAGTATAATACTGGGAAAAAGGTTTATTCCTCTTACATTAAGAACTTTCCCTTTGAAGGGAAGCCTTGGCGTAATTGGTAAAGTTGTTGCCATGTGACCAGGAGGTCACGGGTTCAAGTCGTTGACCAGTCCCTTGTAGAAATGTAGGGTAAGATTGCATACAATAGACCCTTGTGGTACAGCCCTTCCTCGGACCCCGCACATAGCCAGAGCTTAGTACACCGGGCTGCCCTTTTTAACATTAAGAAGTTCTGTTTTGTAGTTTGTTCAGTTATTTGCATTTACATTCAGGTGCCTTAGTGTAGATTTGTCGAGTAGCGTGTATGTTTAGTTCACTTGAAAATAGCTAGTAGAGGTGTTGGTTTAATGTATGAATTTATTTTTGGTGAACTTGAGTAATTAAATGCTGTTTTTTGAAATCTCAAGTATGCGTTTTTAGGTAATTAAAAATTGCACTATATAATATTACTTACAAAGTTTATTGAGGAAGACTTGTCGTTGGACTGGATTGCGTGCTCTTGTGAGATTTGAACTTTTAGTAGTTGGTGTGGAAAACTTAAATCACTTAAAATTACTCCAGCACACTCCAGCACCCTTTTCTTGGGGATTGAATTTCTTTTCTTTTCTTTTTGTCATTTACCTTCTGGTTGAAAATGCTTTTATGGAAGTTTCTGAGTTCTGTTAATCTTGTCTGAGGATTCTGAAAAGATTCTTCTGTCATCCCATCAAAGTAACAGAATTTGTGGTGTTGTCCTTCTCATGGTTCTGGTATCAGATTTCCTATCATCCTCCTTTGTCCTTAATGTCATTTGCCCTGTTACCGACAAATTTATTTTCCAGTGCAACAGCCAAAACTCTCGCAGGCATGCTTGCAGGAAGATTTTTAGTGGGACTTGGATTGGGTGTGGGTCCTCCTGTTGCTTCTCTTTACGTTGCAGAGGTAAAGCTACTATTAGCTTTAGGGTATGATGCTTTTAGTTATTTTATACCTTCTTAAATTCTATTAGAACTCTTGATGCTGATGCAGATTTCTCCTGCTCATGTGAGGGGTACTTACGGGAGTTTGATTCAAATAGCGACATGTCTTGGACTGATGGCAGCTCTTGTTATAGGGATCCCTGTCAAGAATATAGTGGGTTGGTAAGATGGATAGTATATCTAGTGGAAAGGCTTCTGTAGATGACTAATCTTGTGTAACCAATGAAATTGTATCTGAGCTTGTTATGTGTTCAAATATGTACAGGTGGCGTGTATGTTTTTGGGTGTCTACTATTCCTGCTGCAATACTTGCATTTGCTATGATGTTTTGTGTTGAGTCCCCCCATTGGCTATACAAGGTATTCTAATTTATGGGCCTCTTGCACCTTTAAGATGACTACTGGCAATGTGCAACCTCTGACTTATTCCTAGGTTGCTATAGTTGCCATATGTAAATGCATAAATCTAATAAGTAAATTCCTTTGCGATGAAAATTTTTCTGGCTGTCTCATCTCTTAAGTCTCATTTTCATTTGGTTTCTTGTATTTATGCTACCTTGCTCATAAATGGTTGTGTCACAACTATCTTTTTACCTTTTTATTCCTCTGTGTTGCTCTTTTCATAAGGTCTAAGCTAATGTATGGTCTAGATGTATAAATTCAACAAGTGAATTTACCTGCATGGCCATACTTAAGGTTATCCTGTATTTCCTACCAACCCCTATTTCCCAATAGAAACAGGTGCGAGGGAAGGAAACAAATGAATAGACCCTTGCTGCAGAGGGAGCTCAAATATTACTTAGATGAAAACATAATTAGTTTTTGAGTATTGTTTTTGAATCCCAAGATGCAAGGTTACCTAGCTTACTTGCAGGAATAAATTTCTACTCTGTAGACCACTGAATGCAGTAATTTATTGAGTTAGTTCTGGATTATGGTTTTTCTATCTTTTTGGGCAACCAATGTGAATATTACCATTAACAAAACAACCACATACAACCTAAGAGCACTAATCCTCACCATCCTCATTCTAGTAAGGGTGCAGTGAAGAATAGCCTCAGAAAGATCCACATCTAATTATACCATTTCTGCCAATAACATCATCATCTATTTGCTCTCTTTGTATTTTTACATAATTCTATTTCTGTCTACAGTATCTCATGTGATTCTACCACCTGTGTGTGTACACCTTTAAATTGCTTCCAGTTCGTTGCTTTCCAAATGTGATATGTCATGGCTCCCCATATTGCTGCGACCACCTCCTTTTTGAACTTTTTCCAATGCTTTGGTTTAATTTTCTCCAATGCATTCTTCAAATCTCTTGCAGTCAAGTTAATCTTGGCCCATTGTTGAAGGTCAGCTCCCACCCTTGTAGCATATTCACAATCGACAAATAAGTAAGTGTTTGTCTCCATAACTGATGCTTGACATTGGCAACATCTAGTGTCTTCAACATGAATATTCATGTGCAGCAGCCTTTCTTTAGTGTATTTTGTACTGCCAACCACATGATAAACCTTTGTCTAGGCAATGATACAGAATTCCAAACCAGTTCAGCAACCTCTAGCTTCATTTGATTGCCTAACAGAGCCAAATAGCCACTTGTAATTGAATATTGCCCATTTGCATTGAGGATAAAATGTCCTTGCATGTACCGGAGTTGTGTCCTATTGTTTAGTGAGTTGATTTTCCTCCAATACCAGCTGCTGTCTATTGGTGCTTTGTGAGTCCAGATTGTGTCTGCTTTTATGTATATTCCATGCACCCACTTCATCAATAATGTCTCCTTGTTCACAGCTAGTTGCCATATAATTTCCCTACATAAGCAACATTCCAATATCCACAACCTTTAATATTCTGTCCACCCTGCCTTTTTGGTAAGCATACTTTTTCCAGAGACACCAATGATACTACCTTTTTTTCCTCAGTGCTTCCCCATAGGTACTCTCTACATTTTCTACTTCCTTGACTACACATTGGGGAAGGATGAACACTGATCCCCAGAAGCTATGAATAGAAAATAATACAGCCATAACCACTTGAAGTCTTCCTGCATAGGTATACAGAATATCACTAGATCATCTCAGAAATTAGATGGTTCAATCTAAGAATTTTGCACATAGGATGAAATTGAAAGTCTGGCAACTGGCTCATTCTCTTGAGTAGTCTTGAGAGGTACTCCATTAATAGCACAAACAATAATGGGGAGACAAAATCCCCTTGTCTCAATCCTCTCTTACTTTCAAAATAGCCTTATCCTTCCCCATTGATCTTGACAGTGAACTTAGGAGTTGATACACACTCCATGATCAAATTGGTGAATCTTGCTGGAAATCCAAACCCCTTTACAGCTTCCTCTAAGAACTCCCAACTAACCATATCAGATGCTTTCCTAAGGTCTATCTTCATCAAGCACCTAAGAGTGGTTTTCCTGGTATAATGTCTCAGCAAGTCATGACAAATCTCTATATTATGTACCATAGATCTCCCCTGCACAAATGCAGCTTGATTGTCTGCTACTATATAGCTCACAGCTTCTTTTAGTCTTAGTGCAATTCAGTTTTGAGATGCATTTGTGAATAACATTAGAACATGCTATTGGTCTTAACTGACTAGTTTGTTCTGGAAATTCCACCTTGTGAATAAGTGCTATATTGGTGGCATTCACTTGCTTCAATAGCCCATTATAGAAAAACTCTACGCAGCTTCAATTATATCTCTGCCTACTATCCCATGTCTCTTTGAAGAAGCCACTTCCATAACCATCTGGACCAGGGCTTTGCTCAATAGCCCATTCTAGGAACACCCTATGCCACTTCAATTATGTCTCTGCCTACTATCCCATGTCTCTTTGAAGAAGCGACTTTCGTAACCATTTGTCAATCTGGAAATGGCTTGTTTCACATCATTTGCATTGAAAGGTTCCAATAACTGTAGTTGTTGATTGATTCCAAGTACAGGATCATGCATCAAAATAGCCTCATTTGCTTTCACTCTGCTATCGTTTTCCCTCCTGCTATAATGACTGTAGTTGCTGATTGATTCCAAGTATAGGATCATGCAGTAAAATAGCCTCATTTTCTTTCACTCTGCTAACGTTTTCCCTCCTAGTAGCTTTTGATAGTAATTCACAAAGATCTGAGCTATAGTGTCTGAATCAGTCTGCCGACGCCCATTTTCATCCTTTAATTGGGTGGTTGCCAATTTTAATCTCCTATGCTTTATCACAGAGAAGAAATATCTTGTGTTGTCATCACCTAACCTCAACCATGTCACTTTGTTTTGCTGCTGCAAATACATTTCTGCTAAATATGAAACATTCTTAAACTGAGTGCCTTACCCTCTCCTCTTCCTGGAATTCCAAATTTAGTGTTTGATCTTGTAATTGCTTTTGTTCTTTCTTTAACATCTCTCTACACTTATCTGCCTCATTTAATATATTGCTGAAATGCTTGAGATTCAACTGCTTCAATCTTTTCTTTAGTAGCTTTAGTTTCTCAACTGTGTTTTAGTTTCTCCTCTGTTAAGGCTACCTTATAGGACAATGATCAGTTATGCCTTTTGGCAAGATAATGGTCTTACTTGAAGGCATGTTAGTCAACCATACATCATTTATCAGAGCCCGATCTATTTTGGAATAGATTCTTTCCTCACTCCCAAGTGTATTGACTTCCTTGATGAGGAAGTTCAATCAGTCCACACTCTTCCACACATTTTGCAAAATCTACGACCTCTGCCAATGATACAGGATTACCTCCTATTCTATCTTCTGTTTGAAGAATAGAATTGAAGTCCCCAATCGACAGGTATCGTTTCCTGTGTGACCTATGTGCAGCTTGCAGGGAAGCCCATAGTGCCTGAAGAATAGAATTGAAGTCTCCAATCGACAGGTATCATTTCCTGTGTAATGTATGTGTAGCTTGCAGGGAAGCCCATAATGTTGTCCTCTCTTCTCGTGTGTTAAAAGCATAAGGTCACTAGATAGATTTTTGATATCTGGAGAATGGGAAAGCTCTTTTAGAAATATTAAACAATCAGTCCTGCCTAGAGTAACCTTGGATCACTGTCTTCTGATTCTTGAGTGTGGCAACTGGGAGAGATCAAATTTATTTTTTAAATTTGAGAATTGGTATGCAATCAGAAAATTTCAAGTAGAAAGTAAAGGTGTGGTGGCAATCTCACAACTGCAGAGGCACGCCTGATTATATTTTAGCTGAAAAAATAAATTATTTGAAAGGCAAACTAAAAGAATGGAGTAGAACTAGTCAAGGCAATCTGGGACTGCAGAAATAGAATATCCTAAGCCAGCTCGCAGAGCTTGAGGTAACTCAGGACCCAAGACAGCTATCTGATGATGAGATCTATCTAACAGCAGTTCTTACAGTAGAGTTGGAGGAGAATACAAAAAGGGAAGAAGTGGCGTGGAGACGGAGGTCCACAGCTCTATGGCTGAAAGAAGGTGACAGGAACACGAAGTTCTTTCACAGAACTGCAAACTGCCACAAAAGATACAATACTATAGACAGACTTATTGTGGATGGTGAGTGTACAGGGGATCCAACAGTGATTAGAGAGGAGATTGTCAAATTTTATCAAAATTTGTACACAGAATCAGAGAGATGGAGACCTCAATGTAACCATAGATCAGGATCTGTTATCAGTGAAGAAGACAATGTAGTGCTACAAAGTCAGTTCAGTGAGTCTGAGATCAAAGATTGTGTTATGGCATGCGCTAGGGACAAGGCACCTGGACCTGATGGATTCACCATGGTATTCTTCACCAATTGTTGGGATATAGTGAGCAATGAAGTAGTGGCAGCAGTTCAATATTTTCATGATCAGAACATCTTTGAGAGAAGCTTTAATGCCACCTTTATAGCCTTGATTCCAAAGAAGTTGGGGGCCAAAGAACCGAAAGATTTCAAACCTATTAGCCTAACAGGTAGCATCTATAAGATCATTTCAAAGGTGCTAATTGAGAGGTTGAAAAAAGTGGTATCCAAATTAGTGGATGCACATCAGATGGCTTTCATTAAGGGTAGACAAATCATCAATGCTTTTGTGATTGTGATTGTGATTGTTAATGGGTTTGAGATGTGAGACAGATCAGCCAGATCCCAGGCATACTCTGTAAGTTGGATATAGAAAAAGCCTATGACCACTTACATTGGGGTTTCCTATGGAAAACTTTGGAAAACATGGGCTTTGGGGGAAGATGGATAAACTGGATCAAATTTTGCACCACTACAGTGAAATTCTCAATTTTGATTGATGGTTCTCCCACAGGTTTTTTCTCATCCAGGAGAGGCCTGAGGCAGGGATCCTTTATCTCCCTTCCTCTTTATCTTGGCAATGGAGGCTTTGAATGATATGCTAAGAACAACCCAAACAAATAGTTGGATAAGGGGTTTTAGTGCTAACATGGAGCATGGAGAGTTTAGCCGTTTCCCACCCCTCCAATATGCAGATGATACTCTACTTTTTTGTGATGCAGATAGAAGCCAACTGAAGTTTTAAGTGTCATACTGATACTGTTTGAAGCAACCTCAGGTTTACACATTAAGTAGGGCAAAAACTTCGTTTACCCAATTAATGAGGTACCTAGGATTGATAGTCTGGCAAATATTTTGGGAGGAAGGATTGGAGATCTGCCCACAATATATTTGGGAATGCCTTTGGGAGACGAGCAATCAAAGGGCATCTGGAATAATGTATTGGAGGAATGTGAGAAGCTGCTTGCCATTTGGAAAAGTCAGTATCTATCTCGAGGTGGCAGAGTTACTCTTATCAATAGTGTCCTTGATGCTTTGCCAACCTACATGATGTCTATGTACCCTATGCCAGCAAGTGTAAGAGATAGATTGGATGCTATCCGAATAAATTTCCTTTTTGGCAAGGAAATTGTGATCCAAACATTCACAATTTTCACTTGGTCAAATGGGATCAAGTTCTAGTTAGCAAGAAAGAAGGGGTTTTGGGAACAAGTACCTGAAGCTACAAAATCACAGTTTTCTAATGAAGTGGTTGTGGAGGTTTTCATCTCATGAACAATCACTACGGAAAAATACCATAAAGGCTAGATATGGAATGGAGATGAGATGGATCACCAAGGTAGCAACTCAACCATATGACACTGGAGTTTGGAGGACAATTAGAAATTTATGGCCAAAATTCATAAACAAGTGCAAAATCAAGATAGGAGATGGAAGGAAAAGCCTATTTTCGGAGGAAGTTTGGGTGGGACAGGAGGCACTCAAAGTTAGTTTTCCCAACCTGTTCAACTTGAGCGTACATAAAATGGTCACTATTAAAGAAATGAGAGATGATCGGGGTTGGAACTTAAGGTTCAAAAGGCCTTTAAATGACTGTGAGGTGAGTAGGATAGTCAAATTTTTAAACATCCTAGAGCAGTGCAAGGGCCTCAATGACAATGAAGATAAACTATTCTGGGTTCCGGATAAACAAGGGAGATTGTCAGTCAAATCAGCTTACAGAAACTCACAGATGTCACACATTCAACTAAGCTATTGGTGATGGAAAATGATATGGAAAGTTAAGGTTCCCTTCAAAGTGGCCTGTTTCACTTGGCTTCTAGCAAGACAAGCTGTTCTCACTCCGGAAAACCTTATGAAGAGGGGTATCCAGTTGTGTTCCAGGTGCTCTTTTTGTGAAAGTAAGGCAGAGACAATAAATCATCTCTTTTTACATAACTGGGAAACTTTGGGAGATTTTTATCAACACAAACGTATCGGTTGGTCTATGCCAGGTAACATAAAAGAAGCTTTGGCATGCTGGAACAACGATGGAAATCAATCAGGGCACAAGGAGAGTTGTAAGATTGTCCCAACTTGTATTTGGTGGACTATTTGGTTGGAAAGGAACCAAAGATGTTTTTAGAAAAAGAGCTACTCTATGAAGAAGATGAAGCTGAATTGTTTGGTTCTTTTCTATTTTTGGTGTAAACATGAATATCCTCAAGAAGATGAGGATATCCCTAGTATTTTAGATTACTTATGATTTCATAGGAGGACTGTCTCAGTTATGCATTTTTGATTGTAAGTATTACTGGATACTTTCTGAGTATTTTTTTGGTTAGAATACAAGTTAGCTTTTCTTCAAAAAAATAAAAATAAAATAATAATTTATGTGGTGGGAAAATAAGCCCAAACATAAGCAACCCGCCCATAATTTTATGGGTTGGGTTCAATATGATTTAGAATTGGCTAATTTTCAGCCCAATACAATTTAACCCATTATAAAATAATTCTGAGCTGAGCCCAATAAGATTCTCACTTCAGCCCAATGTATCATTTGTTTTGTATGTTCAATGCTAGTCTTAAATTAAGCAGGTTAAATTGGACGAGTCATGACCCAACCCGAATTTTAGCCTATTTGAGCCCAAATTACATTTGGACGGGTCAAGACCCAACCCGATATTTAATGCAGCCCATTTTAACATCCCAATTTCAGCCCAACCCGCCCATTTGACACCCCTATTCATTGGGCTTACTTTATAGTAGTTTGGCCTCCAACTAACTAGGATTCTTCCATTATATGATACTCTAGATTATGTATATATTTCCATCCCCCAGACATACTTTCAACCATTTGGTCCATTCTAATTCTCTTTAGTTTTGTTTCCAGCAACCCTATCAAGCCTGCTCTCTCTTGATTGTAGGGGAGTTCTACCTCCTCTTGCTTATTAGGCCCATTCAGGCCTTTTACATTCCAGCTTAGGAGATTAACCATTCCCAATACTTATGATGAGGTTGCTCTCCTCATTTGTACCTTCTCCACTTCTTACCAGCATTCCTTTATGACAATTGATTGCCCCGCCTTTGTTGTGTTGCTCATGCAGCCTCCTCCTTGTTGTGATCCAAATCTCTGTTTCTATAATTTGATTTGAGTCATTTCCAGAATTCATCCCTGATTATTGTATACTTAGGTTTCCTGAATAATTATCAATTTTCTGCTCATCTATTTGTTGCACATTTTGTACTTCACCTCTATCTTTATTTTGCCCTTGCATCTTCTGATCAGTAATTTGTTTATTCCCCTCCACTGGTTCTTGAATTACCTGCTTGTTCACAGCTGTTGGCATGGCCTTCTTCCTGCAAATCTCCTATGAGTGTGCATATTTCTTACAGTATTTGCACAAGGTAGGTTTCCATTCGTAACTCACTTTTTGTTCTACTAATTGCCCTTTCTCATTTCTGAAGCTTATAATTTTTGGGAGTGCAGTATCCATATCAACCTCCACCATCAATATAGCAAAGTTCAGTCCAGTTTTTCTAGTGTTTTGGTCCACCATTTAAGGCTTCCCAATCAGACTACTCAGCTTACTCAGTCCTTTGGGTCTCCAATAGTTGAAATCCAAACCTAGAATTTTAATCCAAATGAGAACTGTGTGTAGTTCCTCTATTAAAAAATCCATATCAGGGTCCCAATCTTTTACTATGAACGGCTTGCCTTTGTATATACCCTTTCACTATTTCAAAAGGAGGATGTGCCATCGAGCTCTTCTTCTCTGCTACGTCTTTCGTCTTCTCCACTTCATCTGTCCAGGATTTCTTGCTGGTAGTAGGGGAAATCTATTTTCCTCTGTTTGTCGACTTCACTGTAATGTCCTCCCATATACTTTGTTCCTCAACCTGCTGATTTGGGCTTACTGGTACTTCCTTCATTGATTCCTCATCACAGATCTGGACTTCAGATGTGATGAAGAATGCTCTGCCAAGTTTGTTTATGAATTTGATCCACCTTGCACTGACATTGGGGTTACTGTTTCATTGGTCTGAATTGCCTTCTGCTTCAATCGATTGGATTGTTTGCCATGCTGAGCTGCTGCATACTTTCCTGAGCTTGCCTAGCCATGATAGCCTTCAACGATGGAGCTCGAGCCCTCTTACGTATGGCAAGCGCATGTTAAGCTAACATGCACAGAGAGTGAGAGTCCATACCCAAAAAGCGATCATACTCACGGTTTTTCTATTTTACCCTGAGATTTCTCTCCAGTTTTTTTTATCCCGGACTGACTGATTCACTAAATAACATAGGCTAAGGGATGATTTCAGTAAAGAGAAGGATCAATTGGCTCTATCCTCCTAGTCAATTAATTGAGTTGCTTAATTTCTGTTGTCTGCAGCGCGGAAAACTTGCTGAGGCTGAAATTGAGTTTGAGAGGATTCTAGGAAGTTCGCATGTTGAGAGTGCAATGCTGGAACTTTCAAAGTCGGATAAAGGGGATGAGACTGAAAGTGTTAAGATATCTGAATTGCTCCATGGTCGGCATTCTAGAGGTAAAGAAAATGAATTTCTGGTTTAGTTCTACAGTTTCCTTATTTACAATCACAGAGTTAGTAGTTTTCTTACGTTAGTAAAGTTTTGAAATCTCTTACACTGAGACAACAGAATCTTCTTCGTTTATCCTCTTACTAATCCATTTTAAATTTTCCAAGTCCATTGTCATTTACTTACTCCTTTTGCAGTTGTTTTTATTGGGGCAACCCTATTTGCTTTACAACAGCTATCTGGAATAAATGCTGTGTTTTATTTCTCTTCAACTGTATTTAGACGTGCGGGAGTATCTTCGAACCTGGCTAATGTTTTAGTTGGGATTGCAAACATGACAGGTACAGACTATTGAACATCCTCGGGTTTTGTTCCTCTCTTGTATGTTCCCCGGTATGCTTGAGTTTCTCAAATGTGGTCCAATGGTATCATTTCCAATGTCTATAGCTAACCTTCTGCTCTCTTTCTGCGTTTTTCCAGGGTCAATTGTGGCATTGGTTCTGATGGACAAATTAGGAAGGAAAGTCCTCCTTCATTGGAGTTTCTTTGGAATGGTAATGTACTTTACTTATTGTGTAACCGCTTGACCGGGATCATTAATACTTGGAAAGCAACTTCACACCCAAAAAATTGCATTAAGCTAAAGGAAAAATATGTATTGAGATGAATCTTTCAATTCCTCAAATGTCATCATTGTTACACCAAAAACCAGGGCTCTCCAGGGAATGTCTTCTATTTACATTCCCATCTTGGGTTCTTTTGAGGCAAGTGCAGTTACTTGTTTGTCGGAATGATATAAAGAGAGTGAAAACGAGCTAATGTGACCCAATCCTGGAATTCTTACAAGGGACCAATTGTTGCATTAAATAATTAGTGGCTATTCCTGGCTGCTACTTTTATTGATACATTCAGTTACTTCAGCAGAAGAAAAAGAGAGCTTATGTGACTCAATATATGAATTCATTTTCTGAAACAGAGCTCTCTGCCTTTTTCTTCTTCACTGAGACTTTGTATTTGCAAATTTATTGATAAAGACATTTCTATTTATCTTTATCCTATTTGTGGTAGTTGGATGTTATATCTGAAATTTGACATGTTTGGGGCATTGAATTATTCAGGCTTTGGCCATGGCCCTTCAAGTATTTGCTTCAAGTGGGATTGCTTCAAATTATGGAGCTTTTTACTTCTCTGTTGGTGGCATGCTTCTGTGAGTAGTCCCTTGACTTAATATTCTTACAGATGATTCAATTTGGTCAGGTTGATGCCCAGTGCTAGAATATGGAACAGTATCTATGGCAAAATGGCTACTTTGTTATAACATTTCTTGTTAACACCTGTATCTTGCAGTCCAAACGATAAACTCAATAAAACTTTTAATAGTGGAGTACATGTGAATTAAAAACACATTTGCACCCTTGGTTGTTTGAAACTCTATAATCTGGGGTCATGGTTTCACCACGTTGCACAAATTTGTATGCTTCACTCTCTTCTAAGGACCCAACGGCTGACTGCAGCCTATAATACCTGTAGGCTTTACTTAAAACATTATTTGCAGGCTTCTTTTCTTCACTGTGGTAGAATAGGACTGGTTACATGAAAATTAATCTTGAGTCTCTTTTCCCAATTTTAGCTCTTTAAGAATGGCAAATAGGTTTTCAATACTCCTTTCTTTCTCTCTCTCTCTCTTTCTTTCTCTTGTTAGTGTAACCAGATAAATTAGCTTTCCTCTTCAATTTAGTAATGGAAGCGTCTATTAAAATACTGAACAAGATGTATGTATCTATTTGAAACTTCCTTATGCAGGTTTGTCTTTATATTTGCTGTTGGAGCTGGTCCAGTTCCTAGTCTCCTCCTGCCAGAAATATTTCCCAGTCGGATTAGGGCTAAAGCTATGGCATTTTGTATGTCAGTTCACTGGGTAATTAGCCTCATCAAATTCTCTGTTTTTCTGTTTACAACTGGTATCAGGCCTCTGTTCAGCTGATGGATTATGCCATTGTTCAATTATTGAGTTAGGGAAGTGAAGGACTGGAAAAAAAATGAGAACGCAGAAATCTGTGCGACTGATTTTTTGAATTGTCTCTGGTCTTTAGGTGGTTAACTTTTTTGTTGGCCTGATGTTCTTGCGCTTGCTCGACCAACTTGGGCCACACATATTATACTCCATATTTGGCACTTTCTGCGTGATGGCCGTGGTATTTGTAAAGAGGAATGTGATGGAAACAAAGGGAAAATCGCTTCAAGAAATTGAGGTTGCCCTTCTTCCACAAGAATAAAGTAAGTTTTTGGAAACTAAATAGGCTTTTAGATGTTGTCAAATGACAATTGATCAATTATACAGTTCATTTCTGTTTTTTTATGTATTTTCCTCTTGAAAAAGGTGAAAATATTCATTCCCCTTAATTGTAGCCATTTTTTTCAGGAATTCTTCCAAGTGCAGGGACAGAGCAAGTAAATCAACACTGGAGTGTTTCCCAGGTTTGGAAGTGGATGGAATGTAACCAATCAAACATTTCTACTTATTGGCACCACCATATATAGAGCATCCTTCTCCTGATTGATTTAAGTCTCCATGCAACTATTTCTGGCAGTAGTAGCTTTTTCCCAGCAGGCTGTATGATGCTCTGCAAATAGAGTTAAATAGAATAACTATTGGGTGGTAGCTCCTAGTATTGGTTCGGCAGAATTGGTACTCCCTCCAACACCGCGTGTCTGCCCCCATAAGATAACAATAATGCTGGACTTGATGTACGTACGGGAAATGAGAATCTACTCTCTGTTTTTAGTTGCTTAAATTTTAATAATGCTAGTTAAGAAGGCTTAAAGTTGTATATAGATATAATCTTCATCTTTTACTTGGCAAATACAAATGAAATTTTTGAGAGCAACCGAATAAAAATGTTGACAGTTGCTGTTGAAACATGATAATGACAATGGAGGTCGAGCACTACAGCAATCACATCCAATAAAATAATCCCACAACTCTCAGATTGCATCTCATATTTTTTATGTACAATTTTGGATTAACGGTGATATACAGATAACCTCAACTCTTTCCACGAAACCCACAAAATAAACCGCTAAAATGGGCATATGAAGCTGCAAATGGACATTAGCTACTGTCAATATTGATAGAGGAAACCTCCAAGCAGAGTTATGATGCAACTTAATTAAGTCTGAATTTGATTCTAAATCCTTCGGGCGTATTCTTAAGTCGCTTGGCAAACAAGCAAATTTCTTCAGCGCTACAACCAAATAGGAGTATTAACACAATCATGATCTGCTAAAACAAGAAAGGAGATTGTTAGCAACCCGCAGCTTGTTTGGATGGTGGTTTTTTATGGTATGGTATGGTTATTAAGAAAACGATGTTTATTTTGATTGTTTCATTAATTATATGCTGTAGTATGATTTTTTTTCTGGTTCTCACTTTTTGAAACCACCAATTTGGTGGTGTCCCATGGTTCTCCTATTTGTTTTTTCAATTATATTCTTATTTAAATTTAAATAATTCTAATTTATAGTTTATTCTTTATTAAACTTTATCCTAATATATGTATTATTTATTTCCCCCGCATCCAACTTTGGAAACTTCTTTTTCGCCTCCCGTCTTTTCTTTCACGTTTTAGTCTATTTTGTGAGGTTCGTTTATTTAAAAGTTCTTACTTTTTTATTTTCTTGTGTTGTTTGTATAGATTGGAGATATATTAGCTTGTATGTTTCCTACTCGAGTTTATGTATTTATTTTTAAAAAATTACTAAAAAAATATTGACAAATTTAATATTTAGCTTGTATGTTTCCTACTCGATTTTATGTATTTATTTTTAAAAAATTATTTTAAAAATATTGATAAATTTAATATTTATAATATAATTAAGGTCATTTTTGTAAATTTATAAGTTACAATACAGTACCATGTAGTCAAATCAAATAACAAATTATCATTAAATAATAACAACCCATACATTGTATCCAAACATTGTATGGTACTGTACTGTACGATACCATACCATACCATACCATCATTATGAAACCATGACAAACCACCATCCAAACAAGCTGTTAGGGGTTATTTGGTGTAAAAGATAACATCAAATAGTATCGGGGCTAAATTATAGTGCCACTCAGCTTAGTGTTTGGTTTTAACAAGTTTGGGATAACTTATCTCGAGATTAATAATTGATATGAGAAAAGTTATCCCTCCCCTTGGGTGGTATTGTAACTCTAGGATAACTTATCTCGGAATAAAAAAGGTAAATGACAAATATATCCTTCTAAAATCTTTTTATAGATCACTTTTCACATTCATAAAGGATATTTTTGTAAATAAATAATTAGTTCTTACAATTTATATAATGCATATTATTTTGAATGTGACAAACCAACAGCTCATAAAAAATAATCCTATTATAACATATATTCAAACCAAACCTCTTAGATTACCAAAGATTTACACATGGAAGATTTCTCTAATCTTCCATGTGTAATCCTTAGCAACCCTTCATTGCTGGCACCAATATAGATTTCGTATTTGTTGATGATCTCTTTTCGGGTGTGTATACTCCAGCTCTTTGATGGAGGAGGATCCATACAGTTAGTGGTGATGCTGTTGTAGGGGCATCTATCTATCTTACAAAATTGAAATTGAGAATTGGCAGGGTAAATTTCTTGTAATCACCCTTTTAATTATTATTTTTTATTTTTTTAAGTTGGGCTAATTCGCTGCACCAAATCTTACTTTAGCAGTCTTTATTAAACATAAAAATTATTTGACTTTAAATATACTAACAAAAAAATCAAATACATAAAAAATGTTAACCCTTTTAATGAACATCTGGTCTTTCACACACACACTCTCTCTCTCTCTTTTAATTTTTTTTTTAAGTTAATAAATTTAAAAATCAATTTAAAAGTTTTCAACCCAACTCATATTAAGAATGGAATAAAAAAGCAATAATAATGTATGTTATTTACAAAAAACAACTTGTGTTTACGGAGCTGTAAATATTCATTTCATTGTGCCAATTGTTTAGAAAATTAGAAAAAAAAATTATTAATACTTCATATAGAGTTGTATTAAATATAAAATACTTTAAAATCTACTTTTCATCATGACGAGTCGTGAAAATACGACTCTTGTAACGCTTTAAACATAGAATTTTTGTGCATTCTCAAGCAATTTTGTTAGTTTGATGTGTGCTTAAAGTTAATTTTCAGGAAAATGGCCAAGGCATGAAGTTTGAGCAAAATACGAGAAAAGAAATGAAAAAAGAGCACAAGTGTTATCATATGGAGGCGTCCACGGCCTGTGTAGCATCACACAGACCGTGGGAAGGCACGTGGACCGGCCTAGGTGAATGAAGCAAAGAATGAAACCAAGTGAAGGACCACGGGTGCCTTCATGGCCTATGTGCACTAAACGGACCGTGAGGCCCACCGTGGCCTCACACTTGGAGTGCCAAAGGATGGCTAGAAGCGTGCGAAAGGGGCTGGAGCGACGAATACTAAGGCAAGTCCCATGGTGCTTTTCACAGACCGTGTGAACTCACATGGGCCGTAGAATTTGGCGGTGAGGTTGACGTGAATTTGAAGGGTTACCATCAAAAAAGATAAGAATCATGCAAGTGGAAGGATACGTGGCCCACCAGGGGCCATGTGACTTACCACGGACCATGACGTGGGCTGTGGTGCTGAAAGTGAAGTGGACAGCGGTGAAAATTTCCAAGGCAAGGGTCACAGACCATTTTCATGGACCCTGAATCCTCACGACGGGCCGTACCAGCTGTACATGAGGAAGTGATGAAGGCCAAGTATTGAATCACGGACCATTTCACGGTTCGTTTGGAGCTTCACTAGCCGTGTAGCTGCCCGTACCCATGCCGACGCCTATTTTCCTATTTTAAGTTGGATTAGGTTTTCCCTTGTATATACATATTATTTTTATTCCGTTTTTAATTGTCTTTGACTGTTGAAAACAGAAAGTGACATAAGAACACTATTTTGTGCTGATTTACATTGAACTCTTGGATTTTGATCATCTCTTTGAGATTGTAATCTGTGGATTCATCACTTTATCTATAGTAAGTTCTTTCTCATGATTTCTTTACATTGTGGTGGGCTACTTATCTTGAATGTGCTAGGTTAAACTCACAACTAAGGTTGTGGGAACCATAACAACTCAATAAGATAGACGAATTTAGGGTAAATCTCGGAATTGATTATCGTAATATACATGTTAGTGTTCTTCACTTTAACTTCTTCCTTAATGAGTTGACGCATTAGGGTAAGCCTGTATTCATTACATGCCGGGAAGGGATGTAGTAATTAGGAAAATAATTCTATGACAGAAATTCGAGATTTTTAACATAGTCTAAGTACTTGAGACCAGAAGATGAGAGTATTCTGGGGTCCATAACAAGGGTTAAAGAGTACACATTCTGAGATCAGAAGGTGATGAATGAAATGCATCTAAGAAGGACTGAAAGGTGAATTAGGTGTTATATAGCTTGTTTGATCTTGTATACGCAATCATGAACGGGTTTACTTTACAAATTTGGCTATAATATTGGGCATCATGGGGAATACAATCCTAGCTTCTAATTAATTGTTTGAAATTCAGTAGTCACTGCTATCCTGTCACTATTTTATTTCACTAAACTAGTTCACAACATCAAAACCTCCCATTTACTTTATGCACTTTTATTTTGGGAATAAATATTACATCTGAAAAGGGTGCTAATAGATTTATTCTCACGCATTTCCTGTGGGATCGACCTCAATTCTTATTGGGTTCTATATTTGATCAACGACCGCTTTACTATTCCTTTTGGAGTGTAAATTTGGCGTATTAGATCCAAATCATCTAGGTTTTTGTTAATACTGAATGTGCCATTATATTAAATCTCAAAATTTTTCTCCTTTTCTTTTCTAGAACTGTGAATTCAATTTTCAACTTTTGTAAATGCAAGTTGTGCCGAAGAAGAATAGTGTTATTTTTTTTTTATAAAATATATTGTTTGTTGTAAATGACATAGATGACACAAAATTTGATGCACATTCTTCTATTTTAAATAGGATTATTTGTATATACTTTATCACCTTCAGAATATTTATGAAAGAAAAAAAGTTAATCGTGAAAAGGATGTTTTAATATTTATAGAATGAAATGACCAACAACTTCTTGTTTTAAGTCATATTCATCACATGACAAATGGAAAGTAGATTATTTTCTTCAAATGAGTTTGGAATTTTGGGTTAGTCAGATACTTTTGATTGTTTTATTTATTAATTTGAAATTAGAAAAAGAGTGAAATAGAGTTGTTTATAAACAAAAATTGACATTTTTTGGCCATGTGATTTTAGTGTTGAAAAAGATAGTTAAATAATTTTATATATAAAAAAAATGTGATCTTATATGAAATTTATCCAGAATAAACATGGTCACAAACATTCTACATGCCATCAAACAAATTAACAATAAAAAAATAAATTTTTAATAGCATGATAAATATATTAGATAGGACATATTTAGATTTTTCTTGACCTTCAATTGAGTCACGATTGCGTAGCTACTTGAGAAATCGTCTATTGATAAGCCAACAATAGACGACATATTTGATGCTTTTAATTATGAATAAATGCTACTTCATCTGATTCATTTTATGTGACACTCTTTTTTTTATTAATCTGTCCAAAAAAGAATGTTGTTCTCGCCTTACTATGATTAGAAATAATTTAACTTTGTAATTTTCCTTTTACCTTTAATAAAATGAATCTCATCCTCATAAATATTTAAGAATTATCTTAAAGAAAATTATAAAAGTCTTTTTTTCTTAAATATCATGCCAAATAAAAAAATACCACGTTAAAATGAAATGGAGGGAATAGTTCTTAAGCAACATCAGTGTCGTTTAATGATTTTTCTACTGTATTAAATAAGTAAATTACTCAAAATGGGAAACGAAGCAAATTATAATACCTTAAGTTAGAAGTTAGAAAGTTGGAACAAAAAAAATGCAGAAATCTGTTAGTGCAGAGCTTCCAGGAAGAAGGTGCACAGATCTTACAAACTTCGGCGGTCTATGGAAGCCACACATAGAAGTTGTCACGATCCAATCTAGGACTTGAGTGTAACACGACAAATGAGATCCACGAAGGAATCCCAAACTAGCCTTTTTAGCATATCATAAGCATTCAAGGAAAACAAGAAAAAAATATCATAAGCGGAAGCTGAACATAATATAGACTGAAGCATAAAGGTAATTCAAGACATAGGGTCATAAGAGACATACAACAACAACAACAACATACCCAGTAAAATCTCACAAGTTGGGTCTAGGGAGGGTAGAATGTAAACCTACTAACCAATTATCCTACTATTCGAATTTGCGACCTCCACTTCTTCCTATCTAGGGTTATGTCCTCAGTGAGACTAAGTTTCGTATCCTGTCTAATCACCTCCCCCCAGTAATTCTTCGGTCTACCTCTACCCCTCTGTGTAGCTCCTAAAACCAACCTCTCGCACCTCCTAACAGGAGCATCGGTACTCCTTCTCTGGATATGTTCAAACCATCGTAGTCTCACTTTCCTCATCTTATCGGCCACCGGAGCCACCTCTAGCTTCTCCCAAATGGTCTCATTCCTAACCTTGTTACTCCTGGTATGACCACACATCTATCGCAACATCCTCATCTCTACGACATATATCTTCTAGACATGTGCATTTTTGATTGGCCAACACTTCACCCCATACAACAAAGATGGTCCAACCACCAATCTGTAAAACTTACCTTTGAGTTTAGGTGGTATCTTCTTATCACTGGGGATAGGTTGAGTGGCAAGCCTCACATCAAAGTTTGCTTCATCCCTCTCAACACTGAATTTGCACTCCAAGTATTCAGTTTTGGTCCTGCTCAATTGGAATCCTTTAGACTCCAAGGTGTGTCTCCAGGCCTCCAACCTATCATTAAGTTTAGTCCGAGTCTCATCAATACAACAATACCTCTAAGTCATTGTAATGACTCGGACATTGTACAATCTTGTTAAGACTTCCTAAAGACCTAAACCCTATCCCTCTCATTCAAATTTATCCCTCACATTTGAAAAATCCTCTCAAGTCTCTCTCTCAAGAGAATTAGTGGGAATCAAACTTGGAAATCAAGGAAAGCTCATTCCTCCTTCAAATTCCTCTTGAAACTCCTTCATTTGTCAATGTATGAGGGTTTGATCCTTGGTTCCTTTCAATCAAGGAGACCCAAACTATTTTAAAGCAATTTTCATGAATTCTTAGTCTACTTTAAATTGGAGGTTTTAAATATTGTGATTCCTTAAATTCAAATAATACATGGGTTATGTTTATTTACTGATTTTAAGTTGATTTAAGTTATAACATGATGAATTACATTGCATATATGAAGTTATGAATATGCATGTCCCTTTAAGCTTGTTTTATGCATGTGTGATCTATATTATGTTTTTAAATGCGAATTTACTTATGTTTTTACTTAAATCTTACAATGTATTGTTGAATTAAGTTTGAATCTATATTACCCATGCCTTTCTCACCTTATTCGTAGCATATGCATTCATGTTCATGGATCTTATAGAAATTATGAAGTGGGTTAAGCCCAATTTTATTTATGTATATGATTTTGATAAGATTATGATTATGACAAGAATGTGATCACATACATGTCTAT